>VDFB02075321.1:253480244-253496789 GCA_007258455.2 Sequoia sempervirens | reverse complement strand
GAAGTAGTATTCTACACATGACAGGGTGTAGTAGTCATGAAACCAAAGGATAGTATACATGATCAGACTACCATAATAATACACTATTGAAGTGACAAATAACAGTGATAGCAGGGTAAAGAACATAGTTGGTCAGAGCAATAGAAGGGGCAGTTTACACACTGAAGAAGACAGCCACCACAGTCAAAGTCCCAATATAAGACAGCCATAAAGCACAAAGCAGTGTCATAACACTCAAGTCAAAGTAAGATTTCATGAGACATCGGTGCTACAGGAAAGCTACAGGGTAGTTAATGTTCCAAGTTAAGCAATGCTGATAAGTCGGTAAGCAATGCTGATAAGTCAGTAACACCACAGTTGTTAGCTGCCAGTCTATGAAGAGGGAAGAAGGATGTTTCATTGTCATGATCAAATCATCCAAGTTTGAACAATAGACTTGAACAGGGCAAGTACATGTTTGACCATAAGATAGTAGGTCATGATGTCAATACACAAGAAGATAATGACAATAAAATGGACAGTAGGCCTGAAAGGGGCAGTCACAAGACTGTCATGTAAACAAAGCTAATGTTGGTCAAACAGGTACAATGGCCAGTCATAGTCATTGTAAATGGACCATGATTAACATGGACAGGCCCATCATGATATAATAGTCTTTCCAGCCAAATAGAGGACAGTTTGGCATAACAGTGTACTGTAGACAGAATTAGAGAGACACAGGGCAGTATGCCAGTTTCAAGGATAGTCATCTCATGTTAAGGGCAGAGATTGTGAGCAGTTCATGAAGAGTGCCCTATCAATACATTGCATGTGAAGACAGTCAACACACAGGTTGAGAGGGTAGTCTTTACATAAAAGAGGGGAGAGATATGAGAAGGACAAAGATGTATACAAATGTAGAACAGCTATATCACAAAAGGAAAAAATGCAGAGGTAATGGACAGTGTAATGATAGCCTACAGGTCAACTATGCATTGTCAAAGGGAGGGCAGTTACAGTCCTGTCATATGCACTGTAGAAGACAGTCTTCAAGAAAGTATGCCATACCTTTTGGAAAGAAGACTGTAATGAAGCCATTTCTAAAGCCATTTCTAAAGGACAGTTGCCTCTAAGACCAAGTTCAAGATTATCATGAGAAGTGAAGTTAAAAGAGCAGACCTATGACATGTCACAACCCTAATTGTGACCTAGCCCTAAAATTTTGTATTGTCATGTTGATATGGATGATGAAACTTAACTATCATAACGGTTGGCCCTAAATTTCTATAATGTTGTTTTGTATGGTGTTTCACCTAGATATAAAAACAACTGTTTTAGTTAGTTGTTAAAAGGTAATCGTTTTAATGATACAATGAATGGGGTTAGTTATGGTGTTTATGAATGTGTTTCCTATAATTTTATATATAGCTATATGATTGAATTTTATATGGAAATGTATAGTTGCCGGAATTCTCCATTATGGGAACATAGACAATGTACCAGTCCCCGTACCCAAAATTTCCAGTGAATCATTTACATATAAAATAGTCGTCTCCTTATTTATTTAACTCACGTACCCTAATTTGATTGGCGTCTCCGTCCCCGTACCACTACCAATACCCTGCGTCTCCCGGTAACTATGTGGAAATGCGAATATTGTGGATAATTGTTAATCTCAGATTTCATTATTGGAAATGCACTAATGTTATTCCTAATATTGTAGTGTCACGGGATATTTACACACTCTTACTGAAGAGAGAGTATCATCGGGAAGGGGAATCTACCCATCCAGGGGCAATTGTGTGAGAGTAGCACACACAAGCACGTAGTGCAATTCCCAAGTCATATATTGAATTGGGAAGGGTAAATAAAGTGTCTTGATTATTTTGACCAAAATTTTATAAGGAATTAAAATCAACACTATTAATAATTTATATTTAAATTAATTTATAATGAATAATTTATAATTTTAAAATAAACAAATAGAAATATAATAAATAACAATAAAATAAATGATATATATATATATATCCTAAATATTCCTTCTTATTTAAGGAAGAGAATATAAGATGAAGCCCAGGGCTGGAAGAAAATAAAAATAGAAATTGTTTAAAAAAGAAAAGAAAGAGTATTTAAGGTACGTATCATATGCTTTATCCAAGGCAATAAAAACAAAGAAAGGACAACAAATAGGTTGGAATCTGATCAGCCAGCTGTCAACAAATGGGAAAGGAAAAATAAATAGATGGTAAGGAAAAATAAATACTAGTTTCACGGGTATGAAGAAACTGTTAAAGTTTTCTCCTAATATCATGCAAGCTGAATGATGGTGAATTTCACACTATAAAATGTACAATCTAAAACTCTTTAGTGGGTGTTTATTGTGATTAAATAGAATCAGCTTATAGCTGCTCAGAATTTAGGAGTGACTAATTATGAATGCTTCAGATTGTGTAAGGAGCAAAAATAGAATTTTCTTTTATAAAACAACACTGGGTTGAACCAAAACTCTGGGTTTGTAATTGCTTGGTGAATTTAAGGGCCACTAAATATATCATTGATAATGGGATACTGTTGTTAATGAGCCATGAACTGGGCATAAAATTACTGGTAACACAGTGCTTAGTAGAATATAAATTAATGGTGAAAGTACTTCCACATGATTGTTGTAGTAGTATACAACAGCCATGGGAAAGTGCTTCATCAGCCTTCTGCATTTCATTTACAGCACTATGACCCATACACTATACATGACCATCTATATTTTGATCGGTATTAAGCACATATTCTGACATTCTATGCTATGTTTGAGTTAAAATCTGTTCTGCATCTTGCTGCTCTTACCAAGATTGAATTTTGCAGATAAATTGAATTAGTATCAAGAGTAAAAGAGCTGCATTAAATGCTGATCATTTTCAGTTATGGGTTCCATATAGTAACGGTTCTAACCCCACTTTTGAAGTTCATATGATCACTACAAGTACCTTGTTGAATTATGGAATTCCTGCATTTACTAATTTATGAGAGTCTACATTTATTACCAGTTTTCTCATGCAAGATGGGTCAATTGAATCTAAATCTGTACAAGAAACCTAGTGATTGGTTGAGTGATATAAAAGGAAAGCCATGCTATTTTTTTTGTTTTTACTTCAACAAATCCTAATGGCATAATCCATTGTGCTAGAGGGAAATATGATTGCAATTGTAATAAAAGGCATAAGCCCTAATGCTTGACTAAATGACATATAAAAGTAATAAATATTTAAACAACATGTGTAAAGGTGCAAGTGACTATCGAGATAGACCCCCGAGGGTTCAAATTATAAACAAATGTTTTGGCCAAAGTAGTTAATTCAAATAGGAGAGCATTATTTAAGTTAAAATTGAGTCACATCATGGGTAGGATATATCTTTAGATATTTTGCTTGAGGCATTAATAGGTTTGCATGTGTCAGTTATCCCATAGCTGCACAAATTTCACACATGTTGGCCATGGATTGCTAGACTCTTCGTGATGGGTCGAGCTCCCTTCGTGGGGTAGCACAAGGAAGCCTATGGCTTCGTGGCAGGGGGGAAATCGTCCTCATGATGCTCTCTCTCCCTCTACCCTCTTCCGCTTCAGATTAAGGAGAAAGGGCAGAGGAGGTTTGTCTTAATTGCTTTATTTCAAATTTGAAATCTAATTTTATTTTGTTATTGGTTAATAAGTAAATAATTCTTACCTTAGTTTATAAACTTTTTGATATCATGCCCTAATACTATGAATGTGGTAGCTGCTATGATAGAATGATCATATGCAAATCCAATGATATGTGTTACCTTATTATGGATACAATTTTCATTCTTATGGATGCAACCGTTGAACTTTTTGCTGAGTCATTATGATTAGGAAATTGTGCAATAGACATCATTAACATTCTCTCTCTTTCTTCCACTTCAAGTTATAAAAGCAAATGATATAGATGTTGTAATGCAAATGATAAAATATTGTTTAATTTGTGTCTTATTTATTTAGATGAGTAAATGACTCACTCAAATTCTTATATTATCATTTTCAATACGATATCTTGGAATTGTTTGAAGAAGCATGGTTGATATAAGTATATTGGTTGCATATGTTATCAACTTGATTTCAAAATGGGTGTACTAGCAACTGTAACTTATCATGATCCAATTTTTATACTTATGCCAAGGTATTGCAAATGGACTTGAGGTGATGGTAATAGTTGTAAATCATTCTATATGTTAGAAAATTAAAATCAATTGTTTGACTCCTTTAGATCGGATCTACATTACTAGCTTCATATATTTCATTGATTTCCATACTTAAGGCTTGGTTAATTGAGTGGATATTCACTAATATTCATACTTAATCAGTGATTTGTTGGGTGGTTGTTACATATGGTATCAGAGCTCTAGGTTCAGCACTAAGGTCTAGAGTCTACTACGTTACAATTGCATTTCTTGAGAATTTGGAACACATCTTAGAATTAAGGTGATATCTAGATGAGTTAGAGACTTGTTTTTTCTTAGATGGTTCAATATGGGAACCGAGTAAGGGAAATATGCTTTAATGACTAGAAGATAGTAATCTAGAATAAAATTGATTTGTATGATTTATTACTTTCTATGTATGAAAAGCAATAACCTATGATGTGAGTGTATGTTAGAATGACTTTCAAATTCATGTTGATTGATTGAAATTATACTTGAACAATGCATACTTTTGATTGATGTATTTCATGATGATGGCTTACTCATGAGCTTGATATGGGTAGGAAATTATTGTGGTCATATTTTGATCCTCTAATGTGAACTTCTATATATGCCAAGTCCACTATTATGGTTACCATCTGATTAAACCTTCGGCTATGAGTGAGTTTGCACTTAAGCTATGTGATGTATGCTCAAAATTGACTATGCCAATGATGGAAGTCTTGGTTGCTTAGCCATCTGATGGACTGCAAAGAAGAGAGCTTCTAATGAAGAATAGGTAGGCAACAGTTGGACCAACCTCATATTATACTTTTGGCCTATCCTAATGTGGAAAATGGTATCTTAGATTATCAGAGTTAACACCTTGAGATCATGATTTCTATGATTTATTCTACTATTTTAAAATAAAATAGATGCTTAATAAAGAATAAAAATTTATAATATTTAAAATAAAATAACTTTTTAATAAAAATTAAAATAATCAAATAATAATAATTTAGATTAATATTAAAAATTGATATTCATTTAAATATTGTAAAATAAAAATACTTTCTTTATATTAACTTATATTAATTAAAAGAATATATAAAATTATACAAATTTCAATCAATTACCTCTTTTAAATAGATATATAAAATATTTTCATTTACAAATTTTTAAATAACTTAAATCAAAATTTATGCTAATTAACATTTACATAATAACTTAAAATCTAATTTACTCTCCCATATTTCTTTTCATAGAAACAGATGAAAGGAGAAGAGAGGTTACCATTGATCATCATGAAAGTGGTGAAGTTTAATATCCAAACTTGAGCTCGTCTCTGGAACCCAACACAAATCCGTCAAATTCAAAAAGAAAAAAAAAAGTGAATATTAATTTCCCTACTCTAAATAAGAAAGTAAAGCTACTCATAAAGACGCGTATTTGTGGTGCACCCACCTCACCTTCAATCTCTCTTCAGGCGTTGATGGCAAAATTCTTGTCTGTAGCTCACTCCCTCTTCACCAATTCCATACCGAATTCATACGGTCGATGACTGCATTTCTTCACAATGGTATCAGGCAGTTTATTTTATTTTCTACACCCTCCAAAGAATAATTGTTTAAATGCTGCAGCTGTGATAGATTGCCAATGCTATCAGGGAGGTTATTTAATTCACTACACCCTTCCAAGTCTAAATGTCTCAGCTGTGATAGGTTGCCAATGGTATCAGGGAGGTTATTTAATTTACTACACTTTTTCAAGTTGAAATGTTGCAGCTGTGATAGGCTCCCAATGGTATCAGGGAGGTTAGTTAATTTTACACACCAACTGAAGTTTAAATGCTGTAGCTGTGATAGATTGCCAATGCTATCAGGGAGGTTATTTAATTTACCACACTGTCCCAAGTCTAAATGTTGCAGCTGTGATAGGTTGCCAATAGTATCAGAGAGGTTATTTAATTCTTTACACCTTCCCAAATATAAATGCTGCAGCTGTGATAGGTTGCCAATGATATCAAGGAGGTTATTTAATCCACTACGCCCTCCCAAGTCTAAATGGTGCAGCTGTGATAGGTTGATAATGGTATCAGGGAGGTTATTTAATTCATTACACCCTGCCAAGTCTAAATACTGCAGCTGTGATAGGTTGCCAATGGTATCAGGGAGGTTATTTAATTCACTACAATTTCTCAAGTTTAATTGCTGCAGCTGTGATAGGTTGCCAATGGTATCAGAAAAAGGGGCTATTTTAATCTCTACTAATTCAACTCCTCATATCTGATATATAATTGTGGAGTGTTGTCGAATCTTAATTAAGCACCAACTCAAGTCTAAATGCTGCAGCTGTGATAGTTTGCCAATGGTATCAGGGAGGTTATTTAATTTACTACACCAACTCAAGTCTAAATGCTGCAGCTGTGATAGTTTGCCAATGGTATCAGGGAGGTTATTTAATTTACTACACCAACTCAAGTCTAAATGCTGCAGCTGTGATAGTTTGCCAATGGTATCAGGGAGGTTATTTAATTTACTACACCAACACAAGTCTAAATGCTTCAGCTGTGATAGGTTGCCAATGGTATCAGGGAGGTTATTTAATTCACTACACTCTCTCAAGTCCAAATGCTGCAGCTGTGATAGGTTGCCAATGGTATCAGGGAGGTTATTTAATTTACTACACCAACTCAAGTCTAAATGCTTCAGCTGTGATAGGTTGCCAATGGTATCAGGGAGGTTATTTAATTTTGTAAACCCTATCAACTCTAAATGCCTCAACTGTCCCAGGTTGCCAAGAATATTAGAAAGTGAATATTCGAAGAAGCCGGAAATATATATGTCTGCTTGCACTATCCTCAATTGCAAATTGTTATCCACAAGACTGAAGTGAAATGGCTCCTGTATTGGAAAGCTACATGCTTCCAACCTTAACCATATCAAACTTGAAGGAAGCATGGCTGGTGTGTCAATGAGCAGATTTTTCAAGTGGAGAAATTGAAGACCAGGTCTGCACAACGTTTCAAGCCTTTGCGAATCACCTCCATTCAGTCGAAGGCGAGAGAAATTGATGTTGTTGGATAGGGTGCTTAAATGAACTGCATCCCACAGTCGGGTACCCTCTTTTTCAGCGATGGTTCGCCCCATATCTCGTAAACGGTCATGCATATCAAACACACCTTTGTCGTCAACCTTTATCAGTAACTTCAGGGAAAGATTCTGTAGAGTTGTGTGTACCATCTTGTACAAGGATTGCCAGAATACAATGGGCAATGCATTGCGTTCTCCAACGAAGAAGCAAGAGATGTCCAAAAATATTTCTTTTTCCTCTGCACTAAGAGCACTGTAACTGATTTTGAGTCTTTCATGAATGTCTGGGTGGAGAGTAATGTTGTTAAAGACTTCCGTCCAGCAACCTCTGTCATCATGCTTATCATACAAAAAGGCTCCAATCACTTCCAGTGAAAGAGGATGCCCCTTACAAGCTTCCACTATTCTTCTGGACAGATCTTCGTGAGTGGGAGGTGGAGATGGTCTCAGAAAAGCGTGCCAACAAAATAATTGGAGACCTTCATTTATCTGCAATCCAATCGTTTCGTGGATGTATTCAGATGAGACCCCCGCCACATGTAGAATGTGTTTGTCTCTAGAAGTAGCGATAACTCTGCTACCAGGGGCCAGCCAATTCCCAACCAGAGCATCTGATTGCTTCTTATCATCCGCATCATCTAAAATCAGAAGCACTCGTTTTCCTCTCAAACGATCTCTGAACAGAGATATGCCCTCATCGACACTGTCCACTTCCTCACTATACTTGCATAAATCTTTAAGGATTTTTTTCTGCAATTTTGTTAGGCCCGTGGAGTCTGCAGCAGTGGCGCGGACATTAAATAGAAAGGAAGCAGCGTCAGAGGACCTTGGCAAGTGTGGTCTTGCCAATACCACCAATACCCCATAATCCAGCTTTAACCACACCTTCCTCTGAATTGAGTTTAAATTTGAGAATGAGATCCTGGGTGAGGGTTTCCATTCCGACAGGGTGCTTGGCAACCTCGAACGGCACTCTGTCCAATGTCTTAATCACGTCATTCACCACCCTCTTTACTAGCTGGGCTTCCAAGCTTCAAATTAATGTTGACAAACGATCAGTGCAGTCAATAGAAATTGCAGAAGTACTAAATATTCAAAATATTCAAAATTTGTTTCTGGTTTTTAATTGTATAAGAGAGAAATCATGGATCATGGAATGTGATCCCAAACGTTGATAAAAAAAAAAAATCTACACAATTAAAATCAGAAACAAAATTTGAATAATATGATAGATTATGAAAACTTAATATCTTTACTAGGCCTAATTATTCTTCTCATGCTTCTTATATAAAGAGATGAAAGAAAATTTTGAAAATTAATAAAATTTTACTGTATAGTACAATATTATTATATATTAGTATTGCAATCTTACATATAAAATGATAAATATAAATATAAATATGACGTAATTTATTTATTTAAATATTATTTTATTTCATTTTATAATTATGTAAAAAATTATTTTATTTTATTTATATTATTTATTAAAGAGTCATTTTTATTTATTTAGTTTTTCTTTTTAAATTTAAGAGATTATTTTACATCAATTTAAAATTATTTTGTTTTATTTATATATGATTTTTTATTTAATTAAAAAATATTTTATTTTATTTTAGATTTTTATAAGCATTATTTATTTTTATTTATTTAATATTTATTTTATTTTATTTTAAAATTAGATTATGTTGTGTTTTATTTTTTAAGTACATAATTGCTCACACTAGATATTGTATTTTAATTATTAGTTAATGCTAAAAATAATTAACCTTCAATATTATTTGAATTAAATTATTGAAAAATTTATATAAGAGTTTATAATTTTATTAAAGAATATATTATCATAAGCATTGAGTTGTAATGGTAAAAATGGTATATTTATTATTTTTTTCTTTATTTTTAAAGTATTCTTTATATAATAACCAGTCTACAAATAATATATTCTTATATGAATTTGACTCATAGTATCATTATATTTAGATTTTAGTATTAATCATTGTTAGAGATAGGTTCCAATCTTTAAGTCTCATTTGTCATTTTTTTTTCAAATATGTGAAGTGTGGGCTTCACTCAAATTATCTTCACATTGTATATTTAATCCTTAAACTTTTAAATTTCAAAATTGAAATTTAGCCCTTGCCTACCTCTTCACCAACATTTTTGAGCCAACATTTTCACTAACTATTGTAAGTTGACCTAGGGTATCTATTGTGCTAATGTGTGTTATATTATATTGAAAGACATTTATTTATTTATTTAAGATCATCAAAAACAACCTAAAAATCATTGAAGAGCATTAATGAGAACACCGTAGCAACATTATATCAACAAACATCATCATAGGTCTATTGCAATTGTTATTATTGTTCTCAATCATTGTTCCAAAGTTACTAAATTAATCCAACTAGGGCTTTAAGGATAACAAGATCCTCATAATGCAAAAAATTCTTCAATGGTGTTTAAAACACGACTAATCATTATTAAAATTTAGATATTAAACGATTAAGGAAAAAAATCCAACTATCCATTTTTTGTCAATCTATTCATACAAGTACAATTTCAAGTTATGTAAAAGATCAAGTCCACAAGTGGAGCTTTGATTAAAATGCAGCTAGTTTGCATAGTTTGAGATACTTGTCTAATTAGGCCCTAAAATTATAACACTATGGTGAATTTGTCCCATTTCATCTTAAGAAACATTTTCTCATCTCTAGGATTGAGCTAAGTATCACCCCAATAGAAATTTCTTTGTCTAATTAGACCCTATTATTCACACCCATAAAGTCCACTCGAAGCAATCACCTAGAACAATATAATAGGAAACATAAACATCTCACTAGTGTATAGAGCACAAGTAGAAGGAGGAGGGGATCCCAATCATCCAAATTGTTTTTGTTCCATACATCAATGGGGTTCACGGTAACCACAAAAGGATCTCATCCATCACTATTAATATTTTCTTTTCTATTTTCTTCACCAACCACTCTGAAAGCGAGAGAGATACAAGAGCCAAATGAGGAGATTTGTTGGAATCAAGTCAACTATAACTTCCTCTATCAACATGTGACGAAGAGGTAGAATGCTTACTAATAGGATATAACTAGCCCCACTAAGCATGATCCCTTCATGTAGGAGGATGAGAAGCCTGAGAGTGAGCATCTTGATGACCATGGGAAAAATGGTTATGATCATAGCAACACCCTCAAGGAGGAGACTAACCACAAGAGGAAGTGGGAATCAGAGGTACCTAGCCATAGCACAAGAGGCATCACCCAAGTGATCTAATAACATTTATAAGTGAGCCACCTCAACTGTAAATTTATTTTCTCGCACTTCAATTTGTAATAACACATTATAATAAAACATAGTTTTAGTATAATTCAAAAACTAATGATCAACAAAACAACTAAAAAATAGTGAAATTTTTATCTTTCCATATGCTAAATAGAATCTCCACCCTAAAAGCATATTAGAACTAAATGAATTTGTGAGGGATGTTAGGCCAATCTCCTAATAAGACCATATTCTAGGAAAAAATCTCAATTCTGAATGGCTTGAAGAAGTTATATATCCAACACTAGAGATAATTGAGATCTAGGAAAAAACTAGAAAATATTTTTGAGAGACACTTGATGTCCACAAAAAGAGCATCGAGGATAAAAATGCTTAAATGCAATAATCTAAAACCAGTGGAGAGTCCTTGAAAAAGACACTAAGCAAATTGAGGCAATTTAGGCTCTAGCACTATTGACCAAAGAGTGTGAAAGCTACGATGCCAAACTAACACTAGAGACTATAAATTCCATTGTTGATTCATGGTGGGCACCATAAGTAGATGGAGAAAAAACCAATGATACCCTTGACAAGGCTTAAATTCAAAAAAGTAGTATTTGGATATTATTTTTGGTCTTTCCACCAAGGCTTGCAAGATCTAATACCAATTTTGTGAACCACATTAATCAATATGGATATTAACTAGAGTCTTCACAAGAGTACATTCTAACATTGAAAAATGAAAGGAAACTTGCAGCCATCTAATGACAATTTCTACATAGCCCAAAAGAGAAATCAATGCAAATAAGTATTCAAAATTCACATGCAAGATAATAGACAACATACCCATCAAAAGATGACACAAGCTATACCCTAGTAAAACCCTCATAGAGAGAAAAACCCAGCCTCCAAAAGCATCCATGACTCGTGTATTATTCAGCAATAAACATTACAATACATTTTTAGAGCCTCCATGAACACCTCTAAAACATCAAACCTCCTCAATGCATTCTCCATGTGTCCAAGCATGTAACCACACATCCCATGCCATGCTCCACATATGCACTCTTCAAAAGAAGACTCAAAATCCCAACAAGCAAACCTTAGACAACTACCCTTGTATTGTCTTTTATAGAAACAAGCTCACACAAAACCACCAAGTGACCTATTACATAAAACCATATGACTAAAATCGTGAGATTATAAAACCATGACCCCACATATATTGGGTACTTTATTAAATTACTTTCCCCAATATTAAATATACGTTTTTAAAACTTATGTCCCAATGTTACATACAACATTATAAAGTGGCCCCAAGAATGTTAACTCCTAGTGATTCACATACTTCTAGGTCCCCCTAGGTGCACCATACACATAATAATAAATAAAAAATTATAAACATTATGCAAGGTGTACAACACCTAATTCCTAACAAAAATAGTAGACCACCAAATATTTTGTTGGTTCATGGAAAGATCAATATGCAAATTAAAACTATTTGAAAGAATTTAGGGATTCATAGCTTCCCAAGCTTGTCAAATACTTATTATTATAAAGGTTCCTTGAATGTAAACAACATATTTCATAATAAAAGGTATGAAGACCAATCCCCTTCTAAGCTAGTAACCCAGTTGCATGACCAAAAAAATTGCAATGCCACACTAAAAATTTCCTAGATTCATTACCCTCAAAGAGCACAAATGATCCACTTAGTATTGTGGACGAAAAAGTAACCCTTCTACTTTTTCTCATGTTTAGACTCTCCTAGTGGATTTTGGCTTGATTTTTCCTAGATTTAATGTTGTAATGTGGTCAACACATTCACATTAGGTCTTGGACCCTTGAGAATCATTAAGCATTCTAGGATGTCTTTTAAAAGTGTTGTGAAGTGTTCTAACCCACTTTCACACTTTTCTAGGACCCTTTCATTGTAATTCACCTAAATAACCTCTTTTTATCACTGACCAAGTTTTATTTCAAAGTGTTGTAAAGAGTTGTAAAAATCTCTCACACTTTTCTAGACTTTTCATCACTAATTCAACCCTTTCTTATGTTTAAATGACCCCTTAATGCACTTTCTAGCCATACTTAAGTGTATTTTTGAGAATATTCCCGCTAAACCTTATTAAATGCACTTTAATTCCCAACACCCAGTAAAATTTCCCTGGTGGGACAAAATCGCCACCTGGGGTGACTTAGTCCCACTAGGAACAAAAATCAAAATAATTTCAAAATTTTGGCAAGATTTTATTCTCTTAACCTTGAGGTCGACCTATGATGTGTTATTTTCAGGAGATATTGGAAAATAAAGTATAAGTAAAAGGATTTTCCTCTCATTTTACACCTAATTCATCCAACAATCAAGCAATTAATCTCTTCATTCATTCTCAAGCATTCAAGCATTTCTAAGCATTATCAAGTCATCCATTAAAGCACTTCATTGCATATCTTCATATTTCTATATCAAGGGTTTGGTGAGTTTGTGACATTGCATGTTATTCATTCATCATTCTCTTTCTATTTCATTTCATTATCTAGGGCTTGATTACCAAATTGGGGTTTGACCAAGGTAAACCCCTATACTATAACCCTTAACCCTTTTTTCCCTCTTTACATGTGTTTTTACAGGTCCTATATGCAGATTTGTCAAAGAGGAAAGTGTCAAAAAAGTGTTTTCAATCCATCAAAGTCATCAAAGTCAACAAAGCCTTAATTGAAGTTTGGAGACCTTTTTCAACTCGTTTTCTGTAGAATCTAAACCAGACCCCTATAAGGAACGAAAGTGCAGACCAAAAGCTACAAAATCTTGTCCCAAATTTCCTGAGATTCCCAAGTGGACTAAGTTGCCATTTGTGGCGAATTAGTCCCACTGCTAGGCCTAAAAAGTGGTTTTTGTATTTTTGGGTACCCATTTGGCAAAAACCTGTTTCAATAGAATCTCCCTGAAATTGGACTAAGTCGCCCAGCTTGGAACACGTGTCCCAATAAGCTTTTCCAATCAATTTTGCAGGATTCCAAAGATTCTCTACATCACATTTCAGTTTCCAGGTGGACCTCTCCAGTCCGAATTAAATATGTTATTGTTTACTTGCATTCTTAGGTGTTTTGCATATCACAATGTGTTGTCAAACAATTTGCATATCTTAGGTTTTGCATTGATAATCATCTTTCTTTAATCAGTTTGTTGCATTTAGACATTGAATCTAACCATGCTTCATCCATCCTTGCATTATTTTGAGTGTTTACATTGCATTTTGGCCCATCTTTCTCCTTTTAAGTGAAAAACCCCAGAAGTGCAAGAAAGCCACTAGGTGCCAAAATCTTTATATACAAGTACAAAGGGCCAAACCTTAGAATTGAGTGGAAAGTAATCCCAACCCTCTTGATTCATGGGGAGAACAAAAAAACTCCCAATCCACCCAATGGAAACCTTGCTGATTTTTTGAAGACTAGATAAAATCATGAAGAAACTTCTTTAATTTCAAGTAGGAAGTTTTAAAAGGAACCCAACAACAAGAGTAGTGGACAAGAGTAGTTGCAAGTATCTTGGAATAAATCTAAAATTTTCTAGCTAGAGATAGAGGTTTGGTGACCCAATAAGCAATTTTTTAAGTTCTAGCAAAAATAGCTTTCCACAAAAAGGTTGGAGATGCCTAAAAGGTAAAAGGGATGCCCAAAATTTTGAAAATTTCACCATGATCAATCCACTTCCATCCAAAAAAAATTAAGCCAAGAAAGCATGAGAAGGAAGGATTGTCTATAACATTGATTCTTTTGCCATTGAATGGAAAAAAATCAAGGCTTTGGAAAAAAATATCCAAACACTAATTATTATGTTTTATGTTATTTTCCTCTTCCAAAAGAGAGAAAAGAATTATTAGTAAAGTAGCCATTAACAAGTTGAGCTAAAGAATTGAGTAAATAAATACCTTTAATCAATAATTGAGAAACAAAATGAAACATGAGGTACTCAAACCCTTCAATAACAAGCACATACAAAGTTGGAGCTCAAGGGCAACATTGATGAATAAATCAAAAGAGCCCAAACACACTAAATTGCTAAACGATTGACAATAAAACAAATATAGACATAAAAACAAAGCATACAAATATATTGAATGAATTGAGGTCCAAATCCTAAGGCATATAACATTGCAAGGATAAAGTGCAACTCAATATGATCATATGCCTTAGAAAAATCAGTTTTGAAGAAAAGAGCTTGTTCATAAGATTGTCAAGTCCATTCCATTCCTTCCCAAATTAAAATAACATTATCCAATATGTATCTATATTTGATAAAGCTAGTCTATTTATATCACACAATTTGAAGTAAAAGATGGCATAGCTTCAAGGCTAAGACTTTGTCAAAGATTTTATAAGAGACATTGAGCAAGGTGATTGGTTGTCAATTGCAAATATCATCTATATCCTCAAATTTAGGTACAAATATAATATTTCTTTTATTTAGTTGATAGACTTCAAGATAAACCTTATGCAAGTCCTTCCCAACATAGATTCAAAGAGTTTTATAAAATTCACAAAGAAAACCATCACACCTAGGGGCTTATCTTTAGTCATAGTAAAAGCTACTTCCTAAAGATCAGGAATAGAGAGCAAAAGGTTTGTTGACGGGAGGAAAAGGAGGAAATCCAACAAGGAACAACGTTAATGAATTCTTATAAGGCATGGTCATTGTCTTTACAAGATTTTTCCCTACTTTCAACCAATGTAATCTAGCTTTGATTTGAGCACCTCTAGAAAATTATTATCAATAATTTTATTTTTATGGTGAAGCTCAACAACTTTGACCTACAAAGAAGAAGATAAAATGTCAACTTCAAGCATAGTAACCTAATAGAGATATGAGGTGTTATCCTCACATGCACATCGACAAAAATAGCCATCTAGTGCCCATAGATGTGAAGAAAGTGCGTACATCTTATGGCCCTATTCTACTAAGCAATCCATCCAGTCATTTGAGAAGGCCTAGCCTCCAAATTTGACACCCTTTGAATATGGGCCAACCTAGGTTAATGAGTTAGAAGGGAAGTATTAAGAAAAAAAAAGAGTTTTAACAACCTTGAGAGTAACCACTTGCCATTATATATTAAATTTAATGGGACAATGGTCAAATAGTATGACCTCTGACAAGGGCTCAATAAAAAAATAAACAACTAGCAAAAGAGAAGAAAATTTGAGTAGAGAACATATAGCATGATCAAGGTGTTTAAAGCTTATGTTAGGCCCAACCTAAAATTTAATCCACATGTACCAATGAGAATGACTATGGTGATGATCCTTATTGGGATAAAAAAGACACCAGGTGGATCAAATAGCAATAATTTGGATTTGACTCAATGCTTAGACCCACTCGTTTTGACTAGCTACCCAATGTAATTTATTACGCATGTGGTGCCACACCTCCCTCTCACTAGTTTTCCAAAAAGTAAGCAAACCCCAATCTTTATCATATACCATCTCCACCATATTAAATTCTTCACATATTATCCAAGTTGCAACAAGTATAAATCAATAATTCATTGCGACATTAAAGATCTCTCCAAAACATCATTGGAAGCATAAATATTATTAATACCAAAGGAATTATTTTTAACATTTAAGAGGATCCACATCACCCTATTGGCAAGTTCAAAATCTTAATCTACCACATGTTCAAGCCACCTAGAAGAGAGAAAGGTAACCTCTCCATATCCACCATTGTGATTGTTGAAAAAAGACTAGATGGCTAGATGACATGGCATGCTGTAGAAAGAAAAAAGGTAGTAATCTTGACCTCCTGGGTATGTGTAGGATCATGATGGGCCAAACAGGCCCTTAAGTGGCAATGAAAATTCAAAAAAATCAGAGTTAGGCAACTTGACATAAAAATTTGAATAAGTTATCTATGTTATTTCAAAAATATGTAAGAATAGAATCTGTGGGAAATTGAATGTAGTTTCTAAACTACTAGGTTAATTTTTTAAAAACAAATCTATTTGGTGAAAAT
>VDFB02075321.1:253273057-253478726 GCA_007258455.2 Sequoia sempervirens | reverse complement strand
CTCTATCCCACTCTCCCACCCTCTCCGACCTTATCCCACTCTCTCAGGTTACTCTCTCACACATTAAATCCATCTATCTCTCTCCCTTATACCCTTATAACCCTTGACCCTTAAACCCTCTACCATATACCCTAAACCTTAAATTTAACCCTTAAACCTTCTACCATATACCATTAATCCTTAGGTCTATGTGTACACAAATCGGATATCCGTTTCAAATCGGATATCCGATTTGAAACGAATATACGATTTCTAGACCATTACTTTAAAACAACAACAAATTTTGTATATATATGCTTTTTACAAATCAGATATCTGATTTGAAACGGATATCCGATTTGTAAAAATCATATATATACAACTATTTTCGTTGTTTTAAAGTAATAGTCTACAAATCAGATATCTGTTTCAAATCGAATATCCGATTTGTAGACCGTTACTTTAAAACAACAACAAATTTTTTATATATATTCTTTTTACAAATCAGATATCCGATATGGAAAACTAAGATTGGTGTTTGCTTTGGTGGTGTGTACTGACACCTGAGCCTAAAAAAATTCAACACGATATTTTCGCGTTTTTGGGTCGATGAAAGACGTTTTTTTTTCCTCATTGCCACTTTTTGGCATACCATGATCCTGCACATACCCTCCTATAAGAAAAAAATCCAAAATTGGACAATTTTGATTAACATCTCTCACTACATATTTCCTAGGGAGGTCAATGAGACCTCGAGCATTTTAGGAGATGAAATTCATTGACAAGAATCAAAAGGCATGTCATTGTTATCCAACTCTTTAAGAGAGGAATAGTGATTTTGTAAAAAAACTTCTCTAGAAAAACTACCCAACTAAATATTGGGGATTAACATCGTCTTATTTTTTGTAGTATACTCTCCCTCCTCCAACCCCTCAAATGAAGTATGAGAGCTAGGAGAGAATAGTTATCTTTGGCTACAAAGATAAAATAAATGTCAATTGTGACATTCTCGAGAATTGTTGTTTGATGTGAGGCTCCCCATTAGAGTGAGCAACCTCTTTCCCCTTCTCAAAAGGGTTTGAAGACACCCTTGATTACACTTGACTTGTTGTGTGTGTGGTGTCGTAAAATTGTTACCCTTGAAAATTTCACACCATGTTGACACCCAGTTTACACACACAATTAATTATATTACTAATTTGTTCATTTCAGGGCCAAATTGGGAAGAATACATTAAAATCCTTGCATCCCAAGAATTTTGGACTAAAATCACCTGAACTAGGGTGAGGGTGTCCTATTTTAATGTTTATCATTTTGAGTGTCAGTCTTAAGTGTTGTAAAATAACCCCAAATCAGCCTATCTCAATGAAAATCCATGGAGATGCATGTATAAACAAGTTTTCCCTCTCATTTGAATAACTAGGAACTATTATGACCAATCATGCACTATTATGCTCTAATTGTGAAGATATAGGCAATCTCTTATTTACATGCTAGCTACAACAATATATTGTGTTATGTGGACTAACCTCTTGCAAGTCTCCAAGGCAATCCAATCATCCATTGTCAACTCTTTATGGAAACTTATGGCGTGACATCACTTTGATAGGGGTTTCAACCTAAGGTAACATTATCCATTATCATTTGTTTATTACAATAATTTTTTGTTTGCTTTGCCTCTACCCAAATGAATGTAAGCACTCTTTACCATGATCAGCATTGTTGTTGTGGAGGTGGGAACACCAACATTAGGGTTTGACTGAGGGAAACTCCTATACAACACAACCTTTCCCCTCTTTCCACGTGTGTAGATCAATCCAAAACTTTCATCAACAATAGGTTATAGAAAAGTATAGAGCAAACTCGTATCTTCCAAATATTGATTCAAGTGTTTAAAAAACCTCATTCCTCAAACAAGGGCACCCTCACCCCTCTCCCACCAATTCAGGCTCAAATTTTATACACAGGTTACTCATTGTCTATTCACTCTAGATATAATTATGTAACTTTCTATTTTTGTTTGTGCAATAAATTCAATTTTTAGATCTAGGTTTTATGTTTATTAGGTTAATAAAATCACACATAGAATCTTCCCTCTTTGCAACAAAGGAACCAATCCCTATTAGATCATCTCTCCCTTGAGGTTGTTATCCAATCATCAAACCAAGTTGGTTCGTATTCTAATATCAAGTCCAAAAGAGGGAAAGTTGGACCTAGGCTAATTCACTTGTTGGATCAAGGTCACTTTTCCCACTTAACAAGGTGGTCAAGCTTGGGTAAGGTTTTGGCCTAAGAAACACTAGTATGAGAAACTCTATTTTATGATTACCAATTGTAGTCCACCTTTCACCAACTTTTGGAGGAGCCTAAATAGGCGAGGAAGGATTATTGCGAGGAATGGTGAGAGGACAATATTTAATCATATGCTCAAAAGATTGGCACCAAAAATAAGTAATGGGTAAATCAAGGTAAAGCACACGTAGGGTGTAGCATAGATATCCAATCTTTAGAAAGATCTATCTCAAAACACTCACACACACATACTTTTATGGGAAATATTGATAGAACTTATCAAGTTCAACACAAATGACTAGTCCAAGAGAAGCAGCAATAGTAGTCAAAAAATATCAATAGGACAAAGGAAACCTTGAAAATTCAAGTCGAATAGGGAAATAAAGCATATTTTTATCTAAGACGATGAAGTCACACATCCACAACTAAAAAACCAAGATAGATGCATGAGCATGCCATGGGCCATGTTTAAGGATAGCCTCTACATTACTAGCCTCATCAAAATAGAAAAGAAAAAAAAGCCTTCAATAAAGTTATGGAAAACATCAAGGAAAATCCCATACAAGGCCCAATGTTTGTTAATCCATTCACAAAGCATTCTTTCAAGAGGAGTTCTCCCAAAAATATCTTATCGAAGTAAAATGATCTAACCATTTGCATGCATTATAAAATTCAAGGATGGGTAACACCACATACATTGGATGATTAGAAGGCTTACATTGTGGAATACTCTTGGAACAAACCTCTATGGATGCTTGTTTGATGGTGCCATTGATTAGAGTCACCAAAACTTCAACACCAACATAAATTCGAAGGTTGACATAATTTGAAGCCATATAAAGGACTAGCAAGAAACTTGCAACAAATGCAGAAGAGTAAAATATTTCCTGTGTCAAAGGTGTGAAGTGACTTATTTAGAATAAAATGTAATTTGTTTGGATCAAAGTCCAATTTATTACAAAGACATTTTAGAAATATAAATGAATTATAAGTCTAAATTATTTTAAATCATTCTTTAAATTTCTACTAAAGACTTGTACTCTAGATAGTTTTGGTTAGTTGATTTTAGGTCACATAAACTTCAGAGGTTTGGTTGTTTGCACTTTCAATGGATCTCAATTGTTGCATGTTACAATGGTGCAACGTTATCATGGCATTTCTAATTGTTTTTAGCCTCTTTATCTAAACTATTTAGCCCTTTATCCCATCATCTATCTTCCTTTTCCACCTACATGTGTTATTCATTGTCATACATTTCACAATTAGTAACCTTCTTGCTTGCATATCTCATGTGCCTTCACACTCAAAAATCAATGGATATGTTTACTTATGGTTGTTTTACATGTTGGTACTAACATGTAACTCATATCTTACATGACAAGCTTTTTGTGCTTACATGAGTTATTTTATATTATTATACTTCCCTAACAAGTTTATCATGATTTAATATCTCACGTGCCTATATGTTCTTACATAATCCCTTGTCTTACATTCATGATTGTTTCCATAGTAATAAATTTGGGGTTAACAATAGGGGTATATTTTGATACCTATCATTGTATATGTTTTCATGAACATACCTTTAGTATTGTTGGAATATTACATCAATAGTTTTTAGTTTATATTAGATTAAATAAATAAATTAGAATGTTAGTTAGTTGATAAATAAATAAGTTAGTTGTTATTTTTGGGAAGTTATTCCCATATGAGGTTGTTCACAAGAAACATAAGGCTATATTAGCCAATGCAATGTAATGAAAATTATCCCAAAGAATTCAATAATATATTATTCTATATTGTTTTTTATTTTCAACAATGGTTTGATTTTATTTTTTGTGTAGTTTATCTATCATTTTTCCATATGGTATCGAGACATTCATGATGTTAGGCATGTCAAGAAGCAATGGAGAAAATGCTTGCAAAGAAATACAATATGTAGTTATATTGTTTTATTTTAAAATGGTGTTTTGTTACATCAATCTAACACTGTTGCGATAAAACTATGATATATTTTTTGTTTCTCAATGAAGTTTCAAAATTAAAAATGTTTCAAAAAGATGAGTAAGAGAAAAACAAAACCTAAAAAATGGTTTGAAAAAATTATGAGTATTTTATGAGCAGCTTAAAGTAGAAGATCAGCGTGGTATTTGTAGTATTCAAAGGAATTTAAGAAGGTATTGATATATTTAGTTTCCATTGTTTATGTTGCATGTGAAATGTGAGAGAATGTGAGAAGGTGTTTCAATTTTTATGACCATACAAGTTGTTGAAATCTCCATATACTTCAATTCATTGAAATCTCCATGCTTTAAGCCATTTGAATAAGGCATTGAGGATGCCATATGCCTAGTACGATATATGATAAAATTTGAGTCCTCTTTTCAAACATATAAATTATAAATTCATTCTAGGTTTATGTTTAATTGGTTTTGCTACCATATTTTTAATTATTGATAATGTGAGGTGTCTAGCCTAAAGAGAAAATAAATTAAAATAAATTGCCAAAACATGTGAAGAAAATCTTGATTTTGATGTGCTAGGAGTATCAGGGTTGTGTAGCAAAGTGCAAGGATTACTAAGAATGTGATCAAGTTGCTTAGCATGGAATTTTAATGACACGACCTCCTTTCCAAGTCTAAGATGCAAAATAAAATATATGAAAAATGCAGGGGCATGGTAATTGTTGAAAGTGTATTTTTGTTGGAAAGGCAACAAGATCAAACCATAGGCATTAGTTTTTTCTTTATGTATATAATAAAGCTTGTAGTTGAGGAAATAACCATATGCATTTGATCATTTTGTGCATGAATTTTTTTTTTTTTTTGAGGAAGGAGTCATAAGGATTTTTGTACCCAAATAATTTGGTTATATTGTAAAAGAATGCAATATCGGTTGAATTTGACACTCATATTCTTTCTTTTAAACATGGCTACATATAGTGCTTATACTCTTTACATCTATGTTACACCTAAGAGGACCTCTAAAATTTTGAATGCTACACCTAGCAATTAAAGAGTAACAAGTTCATATTGGAGGTTGGAGGCAATAGAGGATGGAGGTATTTTATTGTCTCGAGCTAGCTTCTCACTTAGAGATAGCACATTGCATGAGAAGCATCATTTCACATTTGTGTCCCTTCATGGAGCAAGAGGGGGCTTGGATTTTGTTGACATTTCTTATGGGTGTAGTTAATGTATTCACATTTTGATTGAGGTTCTTTTGTACAACAAAGGAGGGATCAGTTCTCACAACACTAGAGGAGGGATATTAACATGTGCTTGAAGGAGATGTGGACTCGTAGAGGAGAGTTGTTCTCTCATGAGCAATACTAGAGGAGGGGTTTTGACATACTTAGAGGAGATGTGGAATTTCGAAGGAGATGTGGAATTTTATAGGAAAGTTGTTCTCTCATTGTGTAAGGAGAATGGGAACATTTTATGTTCTCTCATGTGTACAAAGGTTTTATAGATTTTGTAGTCAAGAGATCCATTGATGGAGTCAATTTAGTGTTTCCTAGATGAGCGAGGAGAATCGGTGGAGGTGCTTTATCAAAGTCTTCACAAGGGTTGTTGTGTTCAACTCTTGCAGTGTTCCACCCTTTGTTCATATTGATGTCATAAGGGGCAAAATTTTGAAAGATTCCATCAATAGTTAGTATTGCATCATTAGTTTGTTGTTTATATTAGATTAAATAAATAAATTAGAATGTTAGTGAGTTGTTAGTTTTGGAAGTTATTTATGTAGGAGCTTATTCACGAGAAATGCAAGGTTATATTAGCTAATGCAATGTAATGAAAATTATCTCAAAGATTTTTTTTTTTTATTCAAGGGGTAAACGCTTTTGACCGGAGCTATGAACCGGATACAACCATTCAACAATACCACCGGGGTTTGAACCTTGGTGGCAAGAACAACAATGCCACCTATAAACCATCACACCATGCCAATACCGGCTTATCTCAAAGAATTCAATAGTATATTATTATGCATTATTTTTTATCTGCAATAATGGTTTGATCTTATTTTTTGTGTGGTTTCTCTATCATTTTTTCCATATCGTCTTATGGTGTCACATGATGTTATCCTTACATTCCTTATACATCATTATTGAGCTCTCCAAGATTAAATCAATTAACAAATATTTTTCTACTCCCATCCGAATTAATTGCATTCTTTATATGCAACTAATTGGAGGGGCCATATAAGGTCACTAAATTTCTTTTCTTCAACAAGATTATAGCAACCATCACATGATCAAAGGCTATTTCAAATAGTACCACATTACTTTTGCTACCCGAAGCCAGTATCTATTGGTTTGTTTCCTTATGTTAGATTGTGTTCCATCACAAGAAAAATATCTCTCATCCCTTTCCTCTTTTTTCTTTTCTTTTAACTATAGAAAACATAGTTTTGTTTTAAATGCCTATATGATGTTATTCATTGACTATTTTTCTTTCTATTTGCATGTTTCCAAGGTGGATCACTCATTCCAAAGAAGCATGTTCCAAGAAGTGGCATATGTATTCTTTTCATGAGTTGTTCAAATAAATTTACTATGATAGCTACTTGATTTTATTTTGGCATGCATTCTCATGATAGTTCACATGTAAATCAAAATAGGGGTAAAATTGCATAGCCAAAATTACATATCTTTCCCTTTTCCCCTTCTTTTTGGATTCACTTTAGTTAGGTTATATTTATACAATGAAATGCATATAAATAACACAATTTACCCTAATGGTTGCCACATGGTCCAAGCCCTACCTATCTCCATCTACAAACACTTAAAGTTTTGGTCCTAGTCCTCAAATTTATTCATTTCCTACCTTAGGTCAAATCTATGATTTACCAAAATGACCTAGATCAAATCCATATTTTATAATAATTAAAACATTTTCAGCTGTTTTTATTATTAAAAAAAATGCACTCCAAAAAACCCTATCCTTAAATAATGGCTAGGCTGAATGGAAGCACAGACGTCACCTAATATAGAAAAGCAAGCAGAGAGAGAGAATGAGATCCGTTACTTACCCTCCACTTGCACTCATGGACCACCCTGAGTGAGAACAGATCTTTTCAAGGGCATCCTTCCATCCCTCGATCTCTTCTCTTTCGTATCGAACTGAATGCCCATAAAGTTTCAAAAATGGACAGATCTGTTGAAGAGCATACTTCCACCACTCAATATCTCCTTCTGAATGGCTATAATGTTTTAGAAATGCTTGCTTGTAGGGACTGGAGCTTCCTTGAGGATATCTAATGTGAGTTGGATCCATGTCATAGAAGAGGGGAATGATCAAGCCCTCGGTGTTCACCATTGTGGTGGCCTCCTTGAGACACCATGTTGAGTCTGCATAGCCTCTAGAAAATATAGGAATGTGTATGTCACTGCTCTTGATTGCTCTTTCCAAGCTTGACCAAATCAGATTTCCTTTTTCCTATCTGTCATCGTCCTTATACACATGCAGTCCTATAGAGGAGAGAGCTTCAAAGAGATGATCAACTAGAGTATTTCTCACATATTTTCCCCTAAAACTCAGAAACACATGATATTCCTTAGTGTTCTGGAAAGGAATTTTGATTGTGGGGGCACGTATTCTTCCATCTTCAGAGTTGTAACTAAAAAGAATGGCAGAGAGGATTGAACCCAAACGGCTCTGAAGAACTCAGACCACAAAAACAAAAACTATGAAGAACTCGAACTCCTATCACACATTACGGTGCCAGGAAATTATAAAGCCTGCAAGTCAATCTGTAGGTGTATAGAAGAGATTCCCTTCTTTACAGCTGTTTCCAATCCAATCATGTCTACTTCTGAATTTTTTTATTAAATTATTTTCTCCCCAGATCAAGTTGTTGCCATGTTCAATGGTAGCCATGTGTTTTTCATCCCACCAGTCATGTCAACTTCTTGTCACCTTCAATGAGCGAGTACAGTCAGTCAAGTATTGATTTAGTGGCCGATGATATCTTTAAAAAAAAAATCTCTTCACATATTCAATGACTACTTACCAACATGGACAGAGAGTAATGGCAAACAACACCGCTTTTATTGAATTTTCTTATCCATCATTTCTATTTTTTTTAATATTATTTTCCGTATATTTGTTTTCTTATATCCTTTCCAGTTTCACATGGGGTGTAAAATTCAAATGGGGTGAGCAACTATGTGGGTCGAGGCGAGGCGAGGCGAGGCGATTTCAGGCAAGGCAGGAGCATTTTCGGGCAGGGAGGCAACATTTTCAGGGAAGGCAGGGACCGCTCTAAGGTGTTTCAGGCATTTTCTTGTTCGTGGAGACTATGCAGGTCAGGAAAAGTGCAAATAGAAAAGTCAAAGCAGAGCCTAGGACCCCACAAGCCAGCAAACAAAGGTGAAAGAAAGTCACGGGATGGTGGGGGTTGCATTTCCTACAGGTCTCCCTGTTGCCTTTCCCTGTTTTCAACTATTTTCTTCTATTTTATAGTTTATTCTATCTCCTTTTCTCCATAAGAAGACAAAACTAAGACAAACCTATATAAAACAACACAAAATCACAACATTTTAACACATGAGAGTTAAACAAGGGGTTATGGGTGAATCCCTAGACCTAGCATGTCAAAGGGTCCCTACAGAAGGGACAAAAATCTTGAACACAAATGCATTTTCAATACAATTGGGAGCTCTAGACAGTCTACTAGGCAAGGAAAATATACCCCAATTGCAGTTGAATGATCTCTTAACCCTTCTAGGTCAAGAAGGTTTAATATCTCCAAGCAGGCACACTCCACAATGGTCAAACGGGTGGTCCACCTTCTACCCTAATATTCAAGATGAGGGTTTAGCAAGTGGTTGGGGCTCTTTGCTTACAAGATTGCCTTTATCAAGCATATTGAATCATGTAAACACAAAAGAAAGGCTAATCTTTGTAAATGCAAAGCAGTATAATGGGATTTTAAGATGGAGACAAGCTCAGAAACGAAAACTAAAAAAAAATAAAAAGAAGAAATTTGCTCGGATTCTACCAAAGGTTCATAACGGTAAGGCATGAATATCTAAAGAGGCATCTCAGAAAGGAGAGAAAACTAATCAAACTAAGTACAAAGGAAAGGGAAAGGTAACAGGAGACATAGGGAACCTCAGGTCAAATGCAAGCAAGATGGAGGGAGTTAGGGGCAAAACGAAAGAGATCACTACAGGCAATGTCACTGAAAAAGTACACACAAAACTTTATAGCCCTACGTCTTCACCACTACTATGGTCATCAGAGTTATATGTAGAGGAGCTCATGAGAATGAAAAATAGACTCGACATTCTAGAAACAAAGGAGAGGTTTGAGGACAACAGGTTTAAAATAGTTACAGAGACCAATTGCGGGCTGGAAAGGGATAATAAAATACTATAGGAGAAAATTTTGAATCTACAAGTTAACATGGAGAAGGGACAACAAGAATTGATCATTCTAAAGCAAGAATTACATCAACTAAAAATAGCTGAAAACAATAAGCCAGAAGTGGAGGAAGTTGAAAAAAAAATGGAATTAAAGATGATCCAATCAGCATTAGTAGACTTGGAAAAAAAAGAGAACCAGCTAAGAGACCAAATAGAAAAGGCCAAATCATGGTCACATGAGGTAAGTGGATCACCAAGTGAGTAGAAAGTAATCATTGAAAAACAAGTTAAGAGACAAATAAGGTTAGAAAAAGATAAACAAAGCAAGGCTACAAACATTATTATTAAAGGTTTGAAAGATTTTGGTGAAAAGGAGAGAACTGACATCCTAGAAAGGGACTTCCTTAAAGATGAGTTGAAATGGACAGGTTATATTCAACAAGCAAATAGAATTGGAAAAAAGATAGATGGTGGAAGAGATAGGCATGTAAGAGTCACCTTGAGAAGCTTAGAGGATAAGAATAGGATTCTAAAAAATAGAGGGTTACTTAGAGGCACACATATCTACCTAGACAAAGATTTGACTTTTGAGCAACAAGAAGAACAAAGGAAAGAATGGGAGAACGTGAAAACAACAAGAAATGAAGGAAAGTGGGCATGGCTAAAAAATGGGAAAGCCCAAATTGGTGATCGTTTTTCAAACAAGAAATAGGGATTGGGGGCCCCCTAGGAATACTTACGTGTTGTAAGTTGGAATTGTAGAGGGTATCCATGGAGAAGAG
Organism: Sequoia sempervirens; assembly: GCA_007258455.2. Taxonomy (NCBI): domain Eukaryota; kingdom Viridiplantae; phylum Streptophyta; class Pinopsida; order Cupressales; family Cupressaceae; genus Sequoia; species Sequoia sempervirens. Next base: position 253,468,304 of record VDFB02075321.1, on the reverse strand, counting down.
GACCTGGATTGGGGCCCATAGCAAAGGGTAAAGATATCATCATTCTTACCGAAACACATGAACATGAAGGTTGCAAAGTTCCAGATTTTGAAGGGTATAAGAAAGTTTCAGTTTGGAACAAAGGGAGTGAAATAGGCAAAGGTCATGGGGGAGTTACAGTGCTAATAGGTGAGAAGTGGAAGGGAATTGTTGAACTTGAAAAAGAGGACGTAAATAAACAGTACATATGGCTGCAAATAACATAAAATGGGGTGACTTTCAAATTGGTTGCTTGTTACTTTGCTCCAAAAAATTTGAAGTTCTACAAGAAGAGAAATTTAGACAACGAAGACCCGTATGCCTCACTAAAAAGAGATATATCTATTTTTAGCACACTTGGAGATGTTGTCTTAATGGGAAACTTTAATGCTAGAATAACAAATAATCAATCTCTTCAGTTGAGTAGGGAAGAAAAAGGGGAGAACAATCCTTTATGGTTGGAGGAAGGTGGAGATCAAAAGTGGGAAAGAACATCTCAAGATGGTAATGGTGACGTCACTCTATTTGGGGCAGAATTACTTGGGCTTTGTAGTTTGTTTGGCATGGTTATTTGCAATGGGATGAGAGGTTGGCCAAATTCGGGGGGTATCACTTGTAAAACTTATAATGGTCAAAGCATGGTGGACTACATGATTTTCTCTCAAGGTTTTGTCTCTAGGTTGCTAGTTTTTGACATTGAGGATTGCCCTATTGGGATGAAATCTGACCACTTACCTCTTCTGGTTAAGCTCGACATGTCTTCAATTAGCCAACACATCAAACAAGATCATCACATGCACAAAAAAACCCTCCCAAAGGGTAAAATCCTCTTGAATAAGGAAAATAGAGAAATATTTAACGTTGTTCTTAAACAACATTTCCATGATTTAAAGAACAATAAAGAGGTCAAAACAACAAAAGAGGGGGATGTCCACATTCATAGCAATTCGTTGATCCCAATAATTCACAAGGCCTTAAATGCATGCAAAAGGTCTCACCCCAAGGTGAAAGCTGCAAACACTTTCCCGACAAATCCATGGTACGACGAAGAATGTAAGGTGGCCAAGAGATCACTAAAAAAGAGAGGAATGGATAAAGAATACAAGAAAAAATATGAAAAATTGGTGCAGTCTAAAAAATATGATTATGTAAGTGAAATAAGGAAGGAGCTAATTTCACTTGGAAAACAGAACCCTAAAGGTTTTTGGAGAGAATTGTAGCAAAAGAAAATGAAGATTGAAAACAGTATTATAGATGTTCAATGGCTAGATTACGCTAGGCTTCTTTATGAGCCGGTTAATGAGAAAGATCATCCACCTGTTATTAACACGTCAATGGAACTATTCACTATGGATGATATTAAACAAGGAATAAAGAATTTGGCGAGTGGTAAAGCACAAGACATAGATGGGTTACAAGCTAAATTTTTAAAGTGGGGGATTGATAGTCTTGCCCCTCACATAAAACAAATTTTCAATAATGTCAATCAAGAGGGTTTTCCTATGGAGTGGACTACCAGTGTGGTCATTCCTTTATTTAAAAGTGGTGATATTAATAACCCATCTAACTACTGCACGATTATGGTCAACCCTACCTTTGGCAAGCTCTTTGGGAGCATGATTGAACGAAGGATCAGCAGTTGGGCAGAAAATGAGGGAAAAAGAGCAAAGGGGCATGTAGACTTTAGGTCAAGACACTCTACCATTGATCATTGCATCACCCTTAGACATTTGATTGAAAAAATTTGGAACACTCAAGGCGAGGAAGCTTACTACTGTTTTGTAGACTTTAAGAAAGCTTTTGACATGGTACCTAGAGATAAACTATGGAATAGAATGGAGAAATTAGGCATCCCAAACGTGTATAGAGTAGTTTTTCATAGATTGTATGAGAAGGTTAGAGCTAAAATCAAAACAAGTGAAGGTATGTCAGAATGTTTGGTAGCGACATTGGAGTTAAACAGGGCTGCCCTCTATCTCCCGTGCTTTTTGGGCTATACATTGATAAGTTGGAAGCTTGGTTAAGCAAGACGGATGGGGACGGTATTCAATTGGTAGGTTATGTGGTGAAGCTACTTTTATATGCTAGTGATATTATCCTAATTTCAAAAACAACTCATGGGTTAAGAGAACATTTGAAAGCTATTGAACTCTTTTGTCACAAGGTTGGGATGCAAGTGAATATCACCAAGACCAAAATCATGATTTTCTCATTGATTAGAAAAGATAAGCAAAATACCTTTCTTTTTGAAGGTAGCCCACTTGAAATTGTGAAAGAATACAAGTATCTTGGGATTGACTTTCATTATAAGCTCAGTTGGGAGACGTGTCGTACGAAAAGGATACAGGGAGGTTGGAAAGCCTCTTACCTTCCACAAAATAGGTGTAGAAAAGCCAAGCTTTGGGATTGGAAACCAAGAAAATACTTTTTGGTTTGCTTATTACGTTGGTTGTACTTTATGGGTGTGAAGTGTGGGGGAGCAGTATGTCAAAGTGTAGTTGGAGACAACTAGAAAGAATCCAGAAGCATTTAATAACAAGCAGTCTTAAAGTTAAAACCACAGTCCCATACGAAATTCTTTTAGCTCAAACAGGGACTTTTCCATTGGAAGCGTTTGCATTAATCAGGTTGATAAGCTATTTAAAGAACGTTGAAAACATGGATAACTACTGGTGGCCTAAAACAGTTATGAAGGAGACGCTAGATTGTAGGAAGAAATCTTAGATGAAACAAAACCACAAGTGGATGAACAAGTGGGACATCAATTTGCATGACTGTCCTAGCACCAATAGTGAAATAAAAAGCTATGTGATTGAAAAATTCAGAACTACCATGTGGACAAATTAGATTGGGAGAAAAAAAGCATATTGCACCAAAGAATTTAATCTGGAAAAAGATCATGGTGACAAAACCTATTTAGGTGCAACTATTAAAGGGAAAGCGAGAATGTTAGTGGCACAATTGAGGACGGGATCGCATCACCTTAGGTGTGAGACCGGTAGGTGGAAGATGCCCAAGGAAACTTGGGAAGAAAGAACTTGTATTTTCTACAACAAGGGAGATGTGGAAATGGAATGGCACTTCGTCATGGAGTGCACTACTTATGTGGATATTCGCACTCAACATGGGAATTGTTTCAAAGTTGACAATATGCACCAACTATTTGAGGAAGATAAGATTAATCAAACGACTAGCCTTCTAGTCAAAATTAATGGCAAGAGATCCGACTTGGAAAAGAACATGAAGACAAATTAGGCATGTTTTGTCTCAGTCCCATAGACTTTTTAGTCTTGTGGACGTCATTAAAATATTTCATTCATTCATTCAATGGTAATAATTTTTTAATGGGTCTTTGATCTGATGGTGAAGTTGAATAGTTTTTAATGAGGTCGATAGTTGTCCGAGGGGAATTTGACGAAATGGATACCCCTCAGTCCTTGACTCTTAGTCAAAGAGTTTCAGCCCAAAAATGCTCATGCTCCTATATCGGGTAGCTACAAATAATTTGTGAATGACCTTCATAAAAAAAAAAGGTGATAATGCATAGGAGTCATTGTCCTATATGTTCAAATGGTGGTGACTAGCTTAAAAAGAGTAATCATTAGGTGATATGTAAGGATAAAAATTGTATATTTTTAACTTTCCTTTCTCTTTTATTTTACACTAGCACTTGTACCTATAGGAGGTTCAAGGGAGACACCGATAGGAAATTAAAGGTAAAACATAAATGAATTGTAACAATATATAATTGGGTATATAAAATTATATTTGTATATTATGCATGGTATAATATAAGTAGACCTAATTAATTTTGTTGGATTTGTTTTCTCTTTTGAAATAGTGAGATCCTTTTGAACAATTTATATCCAATTTGCATTAGTCAAAGTTATATAAGAGCATCTCTTTGTATTTTTTGAAGCTCCTCTTTTCAATACATGGAATTTCTATATAGTGAAGAAAAATGTTGATTAGATTGCTTTGAACAATTAGTATCAAATTTGCATCACTCAAAGTAACATTAGAGCTTTGCTATGTCTTTTTTGAAGGTCCTCTTTTTAAGTCATAGAATTTGTATGTAGTGAAACACAATGTTGTTAGATGATAAATCCATAATTTGGAAATGTTTAACTAGATATGTAAATTTAACAAAATAAAAATAAAAATTGAGGGTAAATCTTGTTTATTTCTTTTCTTCATCATTGATTGTCCACTTGTAGAAGATACATTTTGTAATTGATTAGTTTTAGTATTTTTTCTCTATTAAAGAAGGGAATAATATAGCGACAAATTTTACAAAGCTATAAATTCTTAAATTCTAGAATCAATTAGAAAAAACCATGGCATGCAATCAAAGAGAACTAATAATGTGTAGGTATAAAACATGAATAAAATAAGTATATTATTTGGAAAAATTCCTTACAATGATGTTAATATAGCTATAGTTGGTTATAGAAACATTGAATTTTATATATTGGAATTGTTGACAATAAACATTCAAATTGTTTTTGCAAAGAATTATATAAAAATGAATAAGAATTTTAATTCCAAATGAAACTATTATGGTTGTTCTCAAAAGGTTAATGATGATATCTCGTTGAATCCCAAGCTCGTGTTTTCCTTTGTAAGTATAGATTTTTCCAATTCTTGAACAAATCAATTCAATTAGTTTTAAAGCATCATATTTATGTGGGAAAACTCTCTTTTATCAACTTGAGGTAAAGTTTTACGAATACTAAATTTGGTAGATTTTAAAGAGGAAGACTTCTATACAACTCTGAAAATTTTCTATTGTGTGGCTAAAGCATGGTGTCGACAAACAATTTGTGCCTTTGTTAAGTTAAATTATGCAAAATACTTGTGAAATTTAACATGTTATGGGTTTATAACTTTTATTTAAAAAAACAATTAAAAGAACATTACAAATTTATATTTAAATTTAGCATTCTTAACTATAAAATAGTGGTAATTAGAAAATTTTGGATATGGAGAAATCGTTATTTAGAATTTTGTCATGGGAACTATATCTAGATTTTGAGAAAATAATCATGCAAACTACACCAAGTTGGTTAGAAATTTGTGACATACCCCTTCATAAATGTGGTGTCTTATTTCCACAAGTCTTAAATCTCCTTTGAATAAGTGTCAAGAATCAAAGTGATAAAATTAACCAACTACACATGAATGCTAATGCTTTAATCTTGTTGCTTACGATGATGATAAATGTTAGATATAATTTTTTAATTTCTATATAAATAATAAGAAATGTTTTAATGGTGTATTGTATGAAAGGATGGTGAGCTTCTAATGTTGAATTCCTGTGCTTCTCCCACATCTTTTAATCTTTTCTCCCTGTGCTTCTCCACAATTATCTGCATATACGAATCTCATTTCTCATATGTATCTTCTTCATAGCCTTCTCATAGCCTTGCAAATTAAGCCATTTCAAACAGGGAATATAATCCCCAATATCAATTACTCCATTAACCATAAATGATTCTTCAATCAGACATGACTAAATCTACCAAAATCCCTGATTCCTCTCTAAAATACATCTCATTTATAATCATAGTCATCAGAACTTTAAAAGTCAATTTTGAAAGAACACTTCTCATGTTGACAATACTTTGCAACTGTGTCTGTTGAGACAAATAGTTTAGTGCTTTATTAATTTATTGCAGTCTCTTGGGTCCGAATGATTGGATTCTTTTGGAAGACAAGAGCTCGAGTACACATATTTTTCTAGCATTTTTCCAATAGGAGTTGTAAGGAACCCATCCCAGCATAAAATAATTGTAGCTCAAATGCTGACCTTGTGCAAGATGAGGGTGAGATGCAAGAGATTTCTCATTTATTGTAAAAGATTATTTGGCTAAATCTAAAGAATTTATCACTAAAATAGAGTAACTACCAAATTTTAGAAGCATAACAGGTCCATAGAGTGTTGACAATGAACTTAGAATCTTGTGAATTGGTTTGGTTTTATCTATTAGAAGATGAAAATGCCCAATAAAGGGGACCTGTAGATAGATGGCTCCTCTAATTTCAATTGTGTTTTAGTAAAATTGTTGCCACAAGAAAAATTGTGGCAGCTCCTACCAAAATAATAGACATCATAGAAATCGTATAAGTTAGAATTTATATTGCTTTGCACTAATAAAATAGATAATATACATAATATCTTATCAAGAATTTATCTCATATTATTAAGAGAAAAATGAAAAATTCTCTTGAAAACTCATCTTTCAAATACAAATATAGACTAATATGAGACTTAGGAGTATGGTGTATTTTCTCACATTAGAAATATCAAAACTATAATTTATAGAATTTGGATATTGCCTATGCAATACAATTTTTTTTTGATATTTCTAACACTTATAAAACCAAACATATGATAAAGATAATCTAATGTTGCATTAGAGAAGGTGCGCTTGTGTCCATATTGTTTGAATTTGCCTCATAGAAACTCAGAATGTGGCCTTTGAAGTTCATCAGAGACAGAGATTAATGTATAACAGCTATGGGTGTGGTGTATGAGATGGACCTCTGGTGAGGGGTAGCCAGCATGGTGGTGTGATTGAGAAAATCATTGACTGCCACGATGATCTGCAAGGTGTTCTTTAAATCCTCGGACTTGGCAAAGCCAATGCTGCCCTGGCCACGAACGACATAGACATAGAAGGTAATTCAACCCTTTTTGAACTTAAAGCAAGCCATTTCGCAACCCGGGAGGGCTCTCATGAGCTTCTTGTTAACCTCCCCTAGCGAGATCTCCAGCGGCCACACGCGCTTCGCCATCAATTTCAGTTGCTCTGATTCAAAGACAAAAAACAACTACCTTGGATTTTTTGGTTCCCAGGCCTAGGTTTAAGGTCTACCAAGCGTGCTGCGTGAGAATTGATAAATTCGTAGGGGTGAAGGTCGTAGTGGTGGGGAAAAGGTAAAATTCGGTGGTTGTACAGAGCAATCGTTTCTTTTGCTTTTTAATCTTGTATATTTTTCCCTAGCTTTGTCTCTAGCAAGGAGAACGGCCAAGATTGGTGTACGCTTAGATAGGATTGCCCAAGCACAAAATTCTTTGTCATAGAAGAACGAATATTAGTTTGATTCAGCTAAAAGGTAATAAGTGGTAGGTCTGTAATCGAAACAAGAATGAACGAAGATGAAAAACAGAGCAAAAGCAATATACAATTAGCATGAAAAGAAATGCAGTATTGTCTCAAATTGTGTTTGCCTCTGTAATTCCTTTGTTAGTCCAACTCTATAATTCCTTGTTCGTCCAACTCCAAAGCTTATAAATAAATGTGGAGAGAATAGTCAATTTATCCAAACCGGAGGAGATGATGGAGGGCAGTTGAAGGGAATAGATGACGTATGCAAATTAGACACTGCATTAAAATCTAATTTGATTTCCCTGAGTGGCCTCTTCTAGTGGAGTGTGAGAAGAAATTTGGTAGCTGTGCGCATAATGAGATTAGACGCATAATTAAATTCTCAGATTCTTGATTAGATTTGAGGTGATTTTCTTTTCACGCTATCACAGTTTTCACGCTATCACAGTCTGCTCGTGACTTATTTATTTTTTATTAATATTAAAAAATAAAAATATTTTTTTATTTAATAACAAAATTAAAATATCACTTAAAATAATAAAAGTGATATTTATCTTGAATATTTGGACTATCACTTTAGACTCTATTTAAATTAAAAAATTAATAACTTTGCATTAATTAAATATGAATATAGAAATTAAAGGACAACATATAATAAATTTGTAATGATAGATAACAAATAAAAATATTATAGTGTAATTGACAACAAGATTTATTAATTTATTAATTGCAAATCCTATATAGATTATGGAAACCTGTTAATCTTTACTATTTTTAGTGTTAATTTATGTTTGACAATGATTACAAAGCTCTCCCTCTACATTTTAATAGTCTCATGAAGATATTTGTTGATTTTTTACTATTTTGGGGTTGAATTTGATGGCACAATTCAAAGGCTTGGCCTTTATTATTTTATTTATTTTCTTCTTTTTTATGAAGGCTAATTCCAAAGCCCAAAGAATAGAAAAATATTGATTCTTCTAGAAGTGTTGGTCACATTTTTTAGAACATAAAACTATCATGCAATAAGAGCCCCATTTTTTCTCATTATTGGTGTTGACTATTTGCAAACTCGTGTGGTTCCTCTTCCAATTAGATTCAATCATAGGGTTGTTAAAATTGCCTACTTCTACCAGCTACAGTGCATCGTCTATTAGAATTTGTTTTTCACAATTAAGTTTGCATGTGAACATCCTAATAAACATGGCGTAGCATTGAAGGCTTGAGCCTCATCATCTCAAAATCAGATAAAAGAGTAGGTATGACATATATGACCTCTTACAATGAGCTTGTTTTATTCCTCTTTCCTGCTAAAAGGTCGTGATCATTCACAAGCAACTTAATGCATTTTGTTCTTCATTTCTAATTTGTAAGAAAAAAAAATCATATTAGCATGTAAATGTACACTATTAACTTCAAGAACCATATTCGACTTTGTAGCTAAGAGTGAAGGGTTTCTATCTTATCCAAATTCATTTATTACATGTACTAGATGCAAGGACTTATCATAACCTCTAATGAGTTTTATTGTCTTAAGTTTTAATTTAATCTTAAGGTCTTCTAAATTGAAGCACGAATACATTCTTCTTCAACATTCAAGAACAATATATTGTACATGATTTATTTGCAATAACATAATTTCTATTAAAAATAATTTTATCACAAAAAAACTCTTATAGAATTTAGTAGGGCACCATGAGATGCCTAAACTCTTTCTAGTGTTTCCACAAATAGGCTTGAAGCTTTAGAAAAGAGAGGCCATCGTTCCATAATGAGAACGTCTTAAATCCTATAGTTTATGATGTCACCCCCACCCCAAATCGTATTAGCTTTCACTTAAATACATCTTCGAATTCTCATGCCTAGAAATGCACTATTTGGAGGTTTGCACAAAAATGAAATTCCTTCACCCTATGCGGAGAATGTGATGCAGGAATCTGCTACGACAATGTCGTGTGGTTATGCCATAAAATGGCACCATCGACCAATTTTCCTGCAAGAGCAATAGGCCTACAACTTGATGGATCCTATTAGACAGATTAGCATATTACATAAATTACACCATTGTTGAACAACAATAAAAGAAATAATAGGAAATAATATTATATTTCTTCTGGATCAATTTGCATTACATTGTATTGGTTTATAAAGTCATTGATTTTCCTATACAAACTAACTATGAGAATAACTTCCCAAAAACTAACTATTAATTTATTTATTACTAATCAAATAACTAATTTATTAAATGTAAACTTTAATTTCCTAGCAACCCCCCCTTAAAGTTTACATAATAGAAAAACATAAACAAAATTTAAAAATGTAAACCTTAAATTTTCCTATATCCCCCCTTAAGGTTTACATTACAAAAAGAAAACCAAAATTTTGAATCAACATCAACCTAAACTTCTTGGTCTAGGAAAATGGTCTAATTAGCCAACCTTGCATCAACATCAACCCAAACTCCTTTGTCTAGGAAAATGTCTTGAGCATCAACCCAAAATCCTCATGTCTAGGTAAATGTTCATATTACCAACTCTGCATCAACATCAATGCAAACTCCTCAATGTCTGGATAAATGTTTTGATTGTCCAATGTTTACCTATGAATCGAGACACACTCCATTATTCACAAGAAAATCACCAACCAACTATGAATCAAGATTCACTCCTCCATTTGTGGATCAAGACTTAATTATCCACAAATACACATCTGCAAAATTATGGATCGAGACAAACTCAATTATCCATAAATGGTTTGTGAATTCAATTATCCACATACCAACAACACAACTCACCAAGTTTGTGGGTTCAATTATCCACAAACCAACAAATCACTACATGCCCCAACTTGCTCCTGAAAGGACAACAAATGAAACAAATTCTTCCCATGCAAGATATCATCCCTGAGCGACAAGCTAACTCGAGATGACATATGTCATCTTCCCTCCATTTCCTCTAGCCTCCAATTTGACCTTATTATTCTTTAACCATTTGATGTCTCATTAGACTCTTTGATAAAACAACCATTTGAATTTGAAATATCTGCCAAATGTAACATGAATGGCTTGAACATGAAAAAGATGCAAGCAACCATGTATTGTGCAATGATGATAAAATTTTCAAGATGCTTGGATACACCTTTTTACCCAACACATTAACCTCATGTAATTTTAATTTTAATAAAATAGTCCCTCCATTACTTCTTTTCACTCACACAAAATGTGAAGTATAAATTCTTCTCTTTTAACAATTTGACCACCACTTCAAATAAGGCTATTCTCACCTAAAGTATCCACATAGATATCCATTGATTTAATTTAAAACATTTCAAAATATTTCAAAATTTATCAAACCTTCAAAACTGCATTAATAAATGTGCTTCTTAAATATTGTCATGCCCCCCCCCCAATTAGACAACAGAATCACGAAGGTCATTGCCAAAATATCAATGCAGTAAACAATCCCATTGTAGACATTCTCAATCTAATTCTTAATTTTATCAATGAATACACTCTTTTCTCTTGTGAATATCTAGTGTGACACTCTTCTTCACATTGATATAGCAACACAATGCATAAAATGAAACATGATTCCTTCTAAAAACTGCACCCTTTATATTCCTTTTGAACTGAAACAATTCATAGTTTATTTCATGCCTCTAAAAATGATTTTGTGGTCAACATATGCATAAGCCCAACAAAGTGGTGGCAGTGAGGAAACATTCAACAACTAGCAATCAACAGTTACATTTTGTCTTCTTAATGCCTCTTTCCATTTTTTAAATTTCAGCATCTAAATGGATACTCAACACAATATTGAACAACAAATTCAATACCATTACCAAGTTTGTAGCGCCATTCCATTTTTGCTCTGATACCACTATTAGAAAGATAAGCAAATTGCACAAATTACACCATTTTTGAGCTACAATAACAAATTGTACAAATTACACCATTGTTGAATAGCAATAAAAGCAATAATGGAAAATAATATTATATTTCTTCTTGATCAATTTGATTACATTACATTGGTTTATAAAGTCATTGATTTTCCCATGCAAACTACCTATGGAATAACTTCCCAAAAACTAACTATTAATTTATTTATTACTAACCTAATAACTAATTTATATTAAATGTAAACTTTAATTTCCTAACAAATCCAGCATAAGGAAAACCCACAATGACACATGATGAGTGCAAACCCACAACAAGAAAGAAACATCCAAAAACCAAGACGCGACTTCAAATTTATAAGACCAATAATTATACTAAATTTGTTGCTTTTCAAAAGGTGACTTCTTGAAATGCAAATTAAGGAATATTCTGGAGTTGGTATCATCTTTAAAGCTCGCAGCTAAGAGGATCCTCGAACAACACCCTCGTAACGCCCTCCCACAACGCTTAAAGTCGTGATGAGAGTAACTCATTAGGAGACAATGATCGAGCAACCCCTTTTGCAATTGTGATGACCTTAAATTCATAGGTATAAAGTTTGATGCTTGCAATAGAATGCCTCTTTTGTGCCCATCTCATGTAGACTACGCTGATAATTTACCACAAAATGCAAAAAAGATGTTGCAGAATATCAAGAGGTTGTGGTCATGGCAGTTTTGTAAGACACAAAGATTTATGGGCGTAGTTTCAAAAAGGTACCCATTGCATTATGATAATAATCTTAATCAAAGATTAGGCTAATGAGAATAACAACATTGATTCCCCACACTGACTTATAATTACGATGTAACAAGTGAGCCCAATTTATGTCCCACTTTAGTGATTATACAACAATTTTATTGTTTGGATCAAAAGCTTGCTATGGAATTGATGTCGACAAAAGGAATCTTCACAATGGCATGTCCCTTGCAGCCACATATGGAATTACAAGAGTTTTGATTGAACATGTTGATGTGGATATGCCATGTGTAGAGGCTTCATGCAGAAATGGTGATGAGGAAGTCGTTAGGTGGTGGAGTAGCCAGCGGCTTTCAGAAAGAGAAAGTCCGCAAAAGAAGAATGCAAAGAATACAGTGCGGGAGGCCGATGTAGGAAATCCAAATAATGGCGCGAGTGGGTGGAAACTCCGCAACAACTTTTCCACAAATAATGAAAGATCCACAAATTGTCATCTATGGGTTTGAATACTTTCCTTCTTTACTTTATCATCTCCTTAATAGATGTTCTTCAGATTATACCAAATCTCCTTAGTTGATTCGCAATGCATCACTTTTAAAAACTCTAATCCAGATGATCCACACAAGATCACATTCATGGCTTTCACATTGTTTTCACTTTCCCTCTTTCTTGCTTGATCTAGTAGAGGAGTCGTAGGAATTATATAGCCATTTACCACCGATTACCAAACATCAAACTCTAGAGTACTCAAATAGGCTTTCATCCTCATGCTCCAAAAGGCATAGTTTGTTCTTATTATCACTTGGATTTATGCCCTTTCCAAGTGTTTCACTCAACAATCCAATGAAACATGGGATGACTTGTCAAAGTGTGGGCTTTGGTGAATTGAAGTCAACCTCTAGAGAGGGATGGTTCCCTCTTTGAATGTTGAATTCAACTCGCCAAATCCCATACTTTGGTAAGTCATCCCATGTTTCACTAGATTGCTAAGTATAGCAATTGGAAAGGGTGTAAATCCAAGTGACAACAGTTTTTGGTACACCCAATGGGACTAAACTATTGAAGTTCAACACTTGTCCTTTCATTGTTGATATTTAGTGTGTATGTCAACAACTTATATGTTTGGAGGTAATATCTTCACACACTTGGCAACTCCAAGTTCAAATACATTGGATCAAGTGGACTAAGTGTTGATATGTTCAATTTATAAAGAAAACAAACCTTATTTGCTTTCATTTCAAAGCATTTCTAAGTATATTTTCAAATTTTTGAATGCTTTAACATGTCAAATTTTCATGGGAAATATGTCTTTCCACCTCAATTTCACGAGAGTGCTACTTGTATACCCTCTTATTAACTATAAAAAATAAGCATACATCTGGTTAAACATGCATCTGGTTTTACCTCAAATATCTTTGCTATAGGAAGTGACAAACATGTTCAATATACTTACCACCCTCCCACCCCTGCTCAAACCTCTTGGAAGCCTTCACATACTTTTAATCAATCTCAAGAATTCATTTTTATGTAAAACTATCTTTGTTACTTTCCTAGTCACCCCCAAAATGTTGATAGTATGGGGATTAGTGACATCAAAAGCATATTGCTAGACTTCAATAAGAAACTACATGATATCAAGAGAGAACAAGAATACAATTTACAGAAGGAGGAGTTGGATTACAAAGCTTACCAACAGCAAAAAGAGATAAATCCACAGAGGAAGCAATATGAGGCATCTTTTGTAAAAGAGATTTATGCCAAACAAGAACATATGAAGCTATTTCTTTCCCAAGTACAAATACTAGAATCCCAATCAACCTCTTACATTCTAAATCAACCTACAAAAGAGGAGGTTCTCAAGTACAAATTTCCAAGCTTCAAGCAAGATAAGCCTCTTGAATACTCAAGTAAGTGTTATAAATTTGAACTTCCAAGTTTTGGAGGTACTTTTCCATTGCAAGAGCCTATGCTTGAGAAGGATCAACCTACTATTCCTCAAGAAGAGCCCCCTCAAGAGCTTTTCCCACCTCAAAAAACTCAACAAAATTCTCAAAATTAATCACCAAATTGGCCTTGTTGTCCTAGCACCATTTCCCTTTACAAAGGAATACATATTGTTTATCAAGAGAGCTAGTTTAGTGGGAAAAATGAGCTTTCTAACATAATAGAAGAGCAAGTTGATGAACCTTCAAGTGATATAAAAAAGAAAAAAAAAAGACTTGCTACAAGAGGAGGATGACAATAACTTACCAGGATAGCAAGTTGAAGATAAAGTATGAGGTGTTGAAAATGAAGTTTTGACTAATTTGTTTGATGAACTTCCTTTTTTTATTAAAGGTGAGAAAAAGGTATCAATTATTATATTGACGGATCAGTTGGGACAACAAGATAACAAGCAAGAAGGGGTTGGTGAAGAAGAAGAGTCTACAATTTGGTTTGAATAAGCTACCTTCTTATGTTGAACAAGATGAGGAAAATAAGCCATTGATGCTCACATCAATAGACTATTTGAATCAACAAGAGGATGTTAAGCACCATGATGAGTTGTTGGTTCATGCCAATCAATATAAGAATGAAACCTTGAATCATGAAGAGGGAAAAAATATGATTTTATTTTAGAGTTTAGAGAGCTTGAAGAGAATTGTCATCACACTAGAATTAGTCCTCTCATTTATAAGGTAGTGATTGATTCGTTTGACCATTTGAAAGATTAGTCCAAAGGTTAGTTCTCAAATTCAATGGACAAAATTTATAGACAAAAGACAAAGATTACTTACAAAGAGAAGCCAAGAAAGTACTGTGATAGTCTATACCAAACAAAATAGGTCTCTTTTCTTCATGCTTAGAGGAATTAGGAGTAGAAAAGAGTTGCATATGATAGTCATACCAAATTAAGAAGAGGGAAAACTTGAGTCATCATCAAAAGGACAACGAGAGAGCATGAGAATCCCATGAAATGAGGCATAGTAATGGTAGAATCAATGGGCAAGGGACACTAATAATCAAAAGAACAGAGGAAATTTTGATGACATTAGAGAGATCTATTTAACCTAGGGTCAAAGGTCATATAATGGTGGTCAAGAGAAGAAATAATTAAGTTCATAGAGTCAGCAATGTTTTGCTTTTGTGTTTCTTAGTAAATATGATAATCAAAATAAGAACAAAGTGATAGTCCAAGGAATGAAAAGGATCGTGACACCATGACTATTGAGGAATCACCATGAAATACTATCAACGGTATAAGATTTGTCTAAACCCCATTCTAGAATGCCAAAACCCTTGTCAAATATTGTAAGATTTTATCTAAACTCTACCAAAAGACCCAAACCTCTATACATTGCATTTAAAACTTATCAAATGTTATCATTAATAGAACCTCATTAAAACGCTTGAATTTCTATTTAAACCAAAGTTGGACTAGGTTAAAAGAGATTATAATTATGGTGAGAAGAGGTGAAATACCTTAGGCTAAGAAGAGGGCAACTTAAAATAGAAGTCTATGTTGATACATTATATGTCAAAGATCTTCCAAGCTATAGGATCATCCTATGAGCTAGTGCACATCATTATGAAAGTTAAAGGAAAGCATTGAAGGAAAGGACAATCAATGTCTAGTGCTTCATTGTTGAATATCAAATGATGAGCCCAAGTATGCAAGATAATAAACACTGTCCATAACCATCTACTAAGACCCTATCATATGATGATAGTTCTAAGAATTTCATGCTTATTGGTTGTGTCAAGTTTTCGAGGGTTTCATCATAGAGTTGTTAGGGTTTTCACACTCCTACAAGGCATGTATTCTCATTTATTTCATTTTTTTAATAAAAGAGGGTAAAAAACTTTATTAATCAACTTAGAGCAGTGCATAGCATAATGCAGGAAGGACCCCAAAAGGGTCAAGAACCATCATACAAGCAATCAAGAAGTGTTTATGCAACATCTCATATCCTCAGTAACCCAACCCTCCAAATCCTGGGCAAGGTCCCTCAGTATACTGTCCCAATCATCCACTAACCAAGTCCCATTCTTCTCAGAAGCCCATTTGACCAACCCGTCAACCACCTTATTCCATTCTCGAGGGATATGAGAGAAGGTGATAGACTCTAGTAATTCTCCAAGATTGGTGATTTTCTTAGCCACCACCACAAGCTGCCAACTAACATCCTCAAACTGTCATCTATTTATCAAGTCCACCACCACATAAGAATATGACTCACAGATAATCCTTTTCCAGCCAAGGGAATATGCCCTCTTCAAAGCCAAAATAATTTTCAAGGCATCCATAAGGTTGTTAGAGTGTTGCCCCCTATACTCTGAAAAGAAGAACACAACCACCCCAAAGCTATATTTTCCCACACCACCAATGCCACTGTGTCCCAGATTACCCCTTGCTGACCCATCTGTATTGATTTTCAAAACACCAGTGGGAGGAAGCATCTAATGCCCCCCCTTGAAGACCTTCCCCTAGAGCACCTGCCTCGCCCAATCTTGAGCCTTCCAATACCACCAATAGAAATCCACAAATTACGAATAACTCCAGTATCTCTAGGATCCACCGAGACTAACATGTCACATAAATAGCATACAACATCTCCTGCAAGGCCCCAAGAATACGAGCCCAAACTTGACCTACCAACAACTTCTTATCTAGAAAGATCTTGCAGCTACGCTCCAACCAAATGTGCCAAATAATTAGATTGGGACCAATAGGCCATGTTGTGTGCAAAAAAGAAGTAATGATCCTCCAAAACTCATTAAGAGAAGAGGGATGCTTGCACGACAAATTCCAGGCTCCCCACCAAAAATGCCAAATAGTCCTAACAAAGGGGCACTGAAAGAAAAGATGAGGAACAATCTCAACATCTTTTAGACAAGGAAAACATAATGAGGGACCTTGGAAGCCTTGTTTACAAAGGTTATCCCAAGTCAAGAACCTGCCATACACCACCAACCAAGAAAAGAAATTACATTTTGGCCAAGAGAATTTATTCCAAATATTTTTCCACCAAGGAACCTCCTCACTACCAAAGGCCTCTCTGTCCAAAACATGATACCCTAAAGCAACAATGTACTTCTCTTTAGGACTGAGACCCCAAGCTAGAACATCCCTCTCTGGAAGAGATCAACAGACTCTAGCAACTAGAATAGAGGACAATTCCCTCCTATCCTCCAAAGATCCACCCAGTGGCCACTCCTGCATATCCTTCCACTGATAAATGATAGTCTACCCCAAAGCCTAAGGGGCTTTGAAATCCACCACTCTACTCCAACAAGCATGAACAAAAATTCTACATAAGTCTTCCAAGTGAGGAACCTCAACACCATCCACCCCCCAAGGTACTTGAAGGTAAGGATCTTGGCCCAAGATTGATGTTAGTGTGAACACCATCTCCAATACATATTAGTAGCCAAATCTTTCCCATTCCAATCCACCCTATGCAATCCCAAACCACCATCCTACTTTTTCTGATAAACAACTTCCCACTTAATTAGACTCCACTTCCTTGAAAGTAGATTACCCAACCAAAGAAACTACCTGCAGAGCCCTTCAAAATATTTGATGAAACTTGAGGGAGCAGTCATCATTAAGCATCTATATATAGGTAAGGCATGTACTACAAAATTCAATAGAGTAACTCTACCAGCTATAGATAGCCATTTATAGGTCCAATGACAAACTAGCCCTCATAATTTATCAATCACATCCTGCCAAAAATTTCAGGGGAGCAGGCACACATCCAAAGGGATACCAAGGTAGATAAAGGGAAGCTTTCCCACTTGAAACCTCAAAATCCTGGCAATACATTACTAAATAAGCATGGGGGTATTAAAGAAATAAATGAAAGACTTACTTTTATTTATGCTTTGACTTGAGGTAGCCAAGTAACAATCCAATGTCTATCAAAAAGAAATAGCTTCAATCACCTTAGCAACACCCATCAAAGTTGAATCATCCACAAACTAAAGATGTGTTTGAGGAGGGAGAGAGTTGCTCCATTTCCATCCTTGAACAAGCCCATTCGTAACCCGAGACTTAATGAACCTCCCCAAACCTTTGGCCATTAGGATGAACAAGCATGGGGATAAGGGATCCCCTTGCCAAAGACCTTTAGAAGCACCAAACAAATCATAAGCCTCTCCATTTATGAGAACAGAGAAAGAGGACGTCATCACAAAACTCATGACCCAATCAATCCACTCCCTACTGAACCCAAAGGCTCCTAGAATTTTGGTCAAGAAACCACATTTAACTCTCTCATACGCCTTAGCCATGTCCAACTTTATAAACATGGCTTTTTCCTTCAAAGAGGCAATGGAATGAATAGTCTCAGCTACAATAACTATACCATCCAAAATCTATCTACCTGCAATGAATCCCCCTTGTTCTTCCAAGATTGACTTATCTAGCCATGGCTTCAGATGTTCAACAATTAACTTTGTGATGATTTTATATACCACATTACACAAAGAAATTGGTCGAAAAAGATCCAGAGAATAAACACCCTTGCATTTTGGGATGAAAGCAAGAAACATGGCATTCATGGCTCTCAAAATTTGCTTATTCCTTAAGGATTCTTGCACAACTTCCAACAGATCAAGATTGATTACTTCCCAAAATTCTTGAAAGAACTCTGCCGAAAACCCATCTAGACCAAGAGCCTTCCCTTTTTTCAACTGAAACACCACCTCCTCCAACTCCAAAGAAATAGGTTTAAGAAGAGAGGTATTCATATCTATAGTCACCAAAGGAGGAATACAAGCCAATATAGAAGATTCTTCCTCATAAGCAGGTGAGGTATCTTCAAAAAAGAGACCATAGAAAAAGCAGACCACCTCCTAGAAATCTCCAACAAGGAAGAAAGAACAAAACCCTTAGGAGAGCAAAGAGAAGAAATAATGTTACCCTATCTTCAAGCCTTCATCGAGTTATGAAAGGAGGTATTCCTATCCCCTTCCTAAAGCCAGTCAACATGAGCCTTCTGTTTTTAGAAAATTCCCTCACAAAGCTCCCATTCCTCTAGGTCTTTAACCGCACTATCCTCTAGCCTGCTCAAATCCACATCAAGACCTTGATCCCAGATCTTCCTGGTAATATAATCCAAGCGCTCCTATGCAACCCTTTTCTTTTGGAACACATTGAAAAAATGATACTTATTCAATGTTTTAATTTATACTTCATATATTGAAGCCTCTTCACAAAGGAGTACATAGCCATGCCAAAAGATAGTCGTCCTTCAATCCACCATCGAGAAACCAAGCCGAGAAGACTCTCCTCCTTGAGCCACATAAGTTGAAATCTAAAAGTTTATTTACTAGAGCCACTAGCTAGATGGGAAAAGAGTTTAATTGACCAATTATTTGATCCCCACCAATCTAAAATTTTAGAGTTTGACAACAACTTGTCACCAACCCAAAAATTGGAAAGTAGAAACCTGTCTAATCTTTCAGAAATGGCTTCATCCCCTAGACTCCTATTATTCCAAGTAAACATGCCATTCAAAGGTTTAATATCCACCAACCAAAGCCGAGCCAGATTCTCCCTAAGAAGATCATAGGAGAGGTCTAGACGAGGAACTCCCCCCCTTTCCTCTTCGAGAGATACAATTGCATTGAAGTCACCTGCCATAATCCAGGGAAGAGAGGGATCTAATGATCTCAGAAATTTGATATGAGACCACAAAAGAATCTTACTAGGGGCATCCATCAGAGCATAAATGTGGGAAAGAAAAACTCTTCCCCCCATCTCCAAACAAATTGCAACAAGAGAAATGGAGAATCTACTAGAGGCCCACCAAACATGAGAGATTTGTCGAGGATTCCATAAGCAAGCAGGACCTCCAAAGCTCCCCTATGCACCCACACATTGACATAACCCTCTATTACAAACGTTAGAAGCACTCTACAACATACTATCCACAGATAACTTCTTCTCCTGAAGGAAAACCAAATCTGAAGAATGAGCATGAACCAAGTCTCGAATAGCCTTTTTGTCTAGGTATGATATTCATACCCCTCACATTCCATGATAGCACAATCATTGCAAAGGGTGAGAGAAGTGAGTATCCAATGTCTTCACTGACCCAGATTCAACCAACGTCTTGCCAACCAACTTAACTTTCTCCTAATCTTTCTTCCTACCCACCTTCTAGGACTTATCAGGAGCACTCTTTTTCAGGGGCTTTTGTTGCACATCCAGAATAGGGGAAGAAGTAGATGCTTTACTCTTGCGAGAGACTCCAAAACCCAAACCTCCAACAGGGCTAGAACCAACAACAATAGAAAACAAAGAAGTACCAACCAACATACAAGGATCCCCAGGCCCAACTTCAAGGGAGGGAACCAAAGAATCCTTCACTAATTCCCTAGGAGCCTCCATAGGGACAAGAATAAAAAACGTGACTAAAATAGGCTTAGGATTATGAGCAGTAAAATGGGGAGCATCCACATGCATGTTAGGAGATACCCCCTCCTCTAGAACTAAGTCATCTAGCGCATCAAACCTATTAAATATCCCCTCCTCATGGTGATCCCGAAAAGTCCTCTTCTAACCTTAGCCTTTGTTTCAAGACCTAACAGGCACAAACCCATCCTTATCTGGAGTCACCCCTTGCATGGGTCCTTTGTCCTTTTCGAACCCTGGATTTGATGGATCCATCCTGTTACCTGAGTTACCTGCACCAGGAGCTCACATACACTTCCTCTGAAGATGGCCATACTCTCAACATAAATGACATCTAAATGGCAGAGTTTTATAATCTAACGGCTAAGTCCAGGAATTAGACCCTATTGTGAGATCAATAGATTCTAAAAAAGGCTGAATCAAATCAATCTCCACATAAACATGAGCATAGGAAAAGATCCTCTTCTCCAAAGTTTGCTGAGAGGGTCCAATCATTTTCCTAGTGATATGGCAATAGACTATAGTATATCTCTCCTCCAACATTCAAGTTGTAGCTGAGGAAGGTGAACCCAAACCAGGACTTTGGATGGCAACTCTTCCACCAAGTTAAAGCCTACATGCCATGGTTTAATGAATAGTCCAACCTAATTATGAAAGTATGGGCCATCCTCAAAAGCCTTATTTTGATCTGAAATGCATGAAAAATCCACCAAGAATAAATTATTCGCATCTAACAGAACCTCAAAATCCCCCTCTGAGTTCCATGTCCTCTGAATCCAAGGGTCAAGGAAAGGAAGAGAGACCCTCATCCCCAAAAATTTGTAGATTAAAAAATGCTTGTTGCAATATTCTAAATCCTCTACAATCAATTCTCTTTGAATCACCACCACCGAGCGCACTTGAGCCCTTTCCAAGAAACCATTAACCTTTTTCACTTTAAACCCACTGATCCTAGACAAGCCCACTCTAGGAGAAGACGAAGTGGGAACCCCATCCCCTACCTTTTTCATAGCATTGTCCCCCAACACCTCATCCAAACCATCATTTAAATCCATGAGAGCCATACCTAGTAGCCCTTGCCAAGCTTACAAACAAAAATAAGATTTCCCACCCCAAACTCAACAAAGAAACCCACCCCACTGCAAAGAGAGCACCAAACACCAACAACCTTCACACCCATGTAGTGACCAAGAAAACCATAGAGCCACAAAAAGAAAGAAAGCAAAAATCAGAACAAACACCCTCCCCCTGCACGAACTAAAACTCCCCCCACACCACAACATAATGAATAGACTCTAATTGGAAACATAGAACGAGCATGCAAAGAAAAGAGAGGGTAAGCAGTCGCAGCCTCATAGGTCATGGACTGCAAAACCCTCAGTGCCTCCTAGCATTTCTTCCTCTACAATCATCCCTTTCCTCCCTCATTTATTTCATTTTAATGACACATGAAGGATGCAAATAGAGATGAGTTTGAGAGTGAATTGTGATAGTTCCAAGATGAAGAATATAATATCTAAGGTATGGGGACAATATTTCCATACAAAGCATATTGTACTATGATCTTCATTGTGGGTTGTGGTTTTCACAGTGATAGTGGTCTTCAAAATGGACACTATTATACTCAACTTTGATAGAATTTGATGATATGTTCAAGAGGACAATGCTACAATAGTGAGAGTAGTGACCTTAACACAAGAGGGAAATGACCTTGTAGAGGACTATTACACAATTGGTATTTTTGTTGATAAATCTGCCATGGGTTCATCATCCTTGCCACCTATCAATGTTGATCACAAGTTTTCTTTGTCAAGCTCTTTGAAGAGTTCAAGCCTTAGTGGTAATGACTATAAATTAAACCCTTGCATGAAGACTATACAAAAGGTATTTCCAAGCACCCACATGACATTCATATAAAATTGTAGTGAGAGATAGAAGACAATGGTATGACAAAGGTGAAGGGCTATTCGAACCCTATAAATAGCAAAGATGGTGAAGATATGAAGAAAAGGTATTTAATGGACTAAAACATGTGACAATATTGGTCTAAAATTTGAAAAATCCACATTTTACATGTCATGAATGAGTACATTTGGTACTTTTAATCTTTCTCCCAAGACCCTTGTTCAGTTATTTCTGTCAAAAAGTTATATTAGGACACTTTGCAACCAACAGGGACACTTTGCAAGTATTTTTGAGATAAGTTTTAAGTGTCCTCCACTCATTCAATTTGCCTAAAATAAATTTTCTATTAGCTCTATGCTTAATCTACTCAAATTTGGTCTTACATTTTAGTTTTGAGTTGATTTTCTATTTTATTTTCATCTCCCAAAAGTGTTGTTTAGTTCACATACACACATAAAGGAAATTTGCAAGATTCCTCAAAGAATTCACTCACCTAAGGGTTGAAAGTGGATTTTAGCTTGAGGGATTTCATTTCTTGAATGAAGTAGATGAATAGGTAGGCTCATTCACCCCATTTTCCCCTTTCTATTTTACAGTAAGTTTGGTGAAGCATCCAAAATTTAGTATAAAACCCTATGTATTTGAAACCCTAACCTATTTTTATATGTTTCAATATTCACTTCTCATATCATTTTGAGTTGAACAAGGTTATCACAATGTTAGGATGTAATCTTGAGATAATAACTAATACTCTCTATATATCAAAAGGTACTAATCGCGAAGCAGTTGTATCATCAATCATATCACTAAATCAAGTTGTTCTAGGAGTTGGTGATCCGTAAACGAATCGAGCACTTGCTCGGAATAGTTCACGAGTTAGATTTTCAAAAAGACTTACAATAGTCAATCTAACATTAGGATTTTTTAATTAATGATTTGAACCCAACATGTAAATCCAAATATCTAATCTACTAAGATCAAATAAAAAATTGCAAGAAATCACAAAGGAAAATATTACAACCAAGATGATAACGAAGTTCACCAAAATCGGCTACGTCTCCGGATTCGCCAAAAAAACGAATCAATATATTGCCTTCAAGACTTGGAATCTTCACAGGTTACAAAAAGAATGCACTTTCGCCTTACAAGAGGCCTCCAGAAAGTGACTCCACCTATGAATCTAACTTCCACGTCGGCAAGACGTCCTTGTAGAAGAACAACAAGAAAGCTTACAAAGCTTTTACAAAGACTATGCAAAGTCTTGCCAAGTTTCAAAAATCTCCTCCTGAGATTACTTGGCTTGCAGAAGAAAGGCTTGTGAAGAATTGACTCGAGAAGAATTGGATGATCAACACAACCCCTTACACCCCCTTTTATACAATAGGTTTGCCTATTCGGGCTAAAACCATAAGATTTGAGAAAATCTCCCATATAGGGTAAAATCAAAATCAAAATCCCCTATTTAAATAAAACTAAATTCTAAGCCCTTCATTTACTTTACCAATATCGGGCTTTTGTTAGAGATTTGTTTTTATTTTGATTTAATCCTAACAAATAAACTTTAAAAGGTTTTATGGTTAGAATTCGGGCTTAGCAACTCGATATATTAAACCCATGCCGCACATATGCATAAGGCTGTCATTGACGTAGCGGTGTATGTTCATTTTGGGAGTTGGCCGGTCGGGGGTTCCACTCCTGCCAGCTCTGTTTTTCCACTCAATTTCAAACTATTACGTAACAAAACAAAACTATGCACCACACATATTAAGTGCGGGTTGTATGTCGCAACAGCCGGTGCGTTCGGTTACTACCGGAGAGATCGGGGGTTCGAAACTCTTAGCCATCAATCTTTTAAACAAACAAACTGATGTGCCAACCGTGCGGAGGAAAGGAGATTCAACGTCCACTTGTCGCATACCCATGAAGCCACGTGTCATCCTATGATTCGCCGAAGACTCCATGCTATCGCCGACTCAGCTGCCCTTGCCAAGTGTCACACTCTGATTCATCAACATCATCCGCCATGTCGGTGTCTCGTCACCATGCCACATCATTCGTCTGCCACATGTCAAGAGTTGACTGGTCCGCTGTACTGACATCCTCTGCCTAGTCAGCCTGCCACGTCACCTGTACGACACATACTGTTTGCCATGTGTCAAGATCCCATTGGTCCACATCATCATCCATACGATGACCCGTCTACCAAGTCAGTAGGATGACGTCATGCTAACATTAGCAACCGTACCTTATGGTACCTTGGTCAACTATGAGCTTTGACTGGCTGTAATTCTTGCGTACAAGCTCCGATTTCAACGAAACGAATGCCATTGGAATTGTGATGATGAGACCTTCGCAATGATGCCAACTTTGACCATTTTGGTGATGATGAAATTTCCACCTTTTTTCTCTTCCCAGATATCAGTTTTGACCGGCATTGACCAAACTTTGACCAATGATATCTTGCACAAACGAACTCCTTTTTCGCCCGTTCAAGTTGCGTCGGATTCAGAATTATGTGCTCTATGAAATGACGCTGCTTTTGAGAGAAACTGGAACACTTCAATTTTTAGGTTCAAAAGATCCACCTAGATCAAACCTCCCCACTGAAGAACTTTTGGTCCTCCAAAAGTGTATAGTTCCTTCAATAATCTCACATTCAGCATCTTGCCACTTGCCATGATCTGAATCACCATAACACACTGCCCTATTGGGGTCTTACACTTCAACAATGTAGGAATTCACAACTCCTCATGATGCAGTTCAAAAATGGAACTTAAAACACCCAAAGCAAGAAGGAAAAAATGAGTATGATAAACCTATCCCTCAGTGCTTCTCATAGGTAATTCGCATTTTTCATCTCTCACCTTCTTCTGGCTTGCTTCTGTTGCTCCTCCAATTACTCGAGCACGGATTTGCACCTCAACCTAACATATTCCTTCACCCTTGTATTTCGGAATAGTTGATTCAAGGCTTCACCACACAACTCAGGTCTCGTCCATCTAAAGCAACAAGGTCATCAATAAATCCTTCAAGAACTCCATTTGAGTTCAGACTTATCTTGAAAATGACCATCACCGAGTCTTTAAGCTGAGGACATACAAGGTCGTTGTTGACCGTTCTCAACAACTCTGTCTTGAAAAGTGCTCTTCAGTTGAAGCTTCACACTAAAAGAAACTGCAAGAAACTACAAGTAACAAATTGCTATCCTGCAATAAGAAGTTATCAAGTATCTCTTTCACTGATTACAAGAGACATGGCTTCCAAGAGCCTTACAAATTCTCAATCAAAAAGAAATACAACTTCATAAATAAACTGTTACAAATAATTTTAATGAGTTTTATTCTCACAAAACCACACTAGCTTATCAACATATTTATTACACTACAAACACATAATAAACACACACAAGTTGATATACTAGTTCGACAAGGGACGTTCCTAGCTCTTTCGGAGCTGTTCGAAGGAACTCTCTTTTACTGGTTTCTCAGGTTGTGGCTTGGTTTCCTCTGGGATTGCTTCAGGGGTGGTAGCAACTACCGGCTCTGTTGTCATCTCATCAACATGCTGGTGGTTGGGTCTCTCTATGGACCTCGATCGATGATGGAGCTCTGGGTGCAGCTTCCAACACTTTGCATCCCAATGTCCATTAATGCCACAGTGGGTGCAGAAATTCTGAATTCTAGAGGATTGTCTCGTTTCCTTTCTGAATCCCAATCCTTGGTTCCATGGTTGTTTCTTTGCCTTAACCGGATTGGTGATACCTTCCTCAGAAACACCAAGGCCCTTTCCTCTAAAACCCATATTTCCTAGCAGCTTCGTTCTGATACCTTTTGTGTGCTTCTCAAAGTGCACAAAAGAGCTCTGCTCATCCTCTGCTGACTTCTTCTGGTCTGTGGAAGAAGATACTTCGAGATAATTATTGTCACTATCCGTTAGATTAAGAGTCTCAAGGTACTCCATCTGCCGACAATAGGCACACTCTACTGCACCAGAAGAATTCACCCAATTGTGGCCACAAGCAAACTTGGCCACTGGCTTTGTCGCTGAAGAGGCCCCCGTACTGTCAGGCGGGGTAAGCGGGGAGTATGAGGATGATGTATCCTCAGAATGCGGACAAAACCTGCAAATGTGGCCGCTCTCAGATACAAGAGGACTCCTCTTATTCTGCTCTCCAGTGAACTCTTGTAACAGGGCCTACAACCTCTGATTCTCCACATTGGCCTCTCCCAATAGTCTCTTCAATTCTTCATTCTTTTTCTGCAAATGATGATTTGCTTCCTCTAGCCTCTGCACCTTGTCAGACTTCTCACAATGATCGTGAAAAATAGTCTCGATCATCTTCTTCATTTCAAAGAACTCTCGTACCATTGATGATGTCATCACTGTGGATGCTTCACCTGATTCGGATGCCATCTTGTGATTAACTACAAAAGGAGCTTAGTAACCTGCTTTGATACCACTTGATCCATAAACGAATCGAGCACTTGCTCGGAATAGTTCACGAGTTATATTTTCAAAAAGACTTACAATAGTCAATCTAACATCAGGATCTTTTAATTATTGATTTGAACCAAACATGTAAATCCAAATCTCTAATCTACTAAGATCAAATAAACACTTGCAAGAAATCACAAAGGAAAAGATTACAACCAAGATGATAACGGAGTTCACCAAAATAGGCCACGTCTCCAGATTCGCCAAAAAAATGAATCAATATATTGCCTTCAAGACTTGGAATCTTCACAGGTTACAAAAAGAATACGCTTTTGCCTTACAAGAGGCCTCGAGAAAGTGACTCCACCTATGAATCTAACTTCCACGTCAGCAAGACGTCCTTGTAGAAGAACAACAAGAAGCTTACAAAGCTTTTACAAAGACTATGCAAAGTCTTGCCAAGTTTCGAAAATCTCCTCCTAAGATTACTTGGCTTGCAGAAGAAAGGCTTGTGAAGAATTGACTTGAGAAGAATTGGATGATCAACACAACCCCTTACACCCCCTTTTATACAATAGGTTTCCCTATTCGGGCTAAAACCATAAGATTTGAGAAAATCTCCCATATAGGGTAAAATCAAAATCAAAATCCCCTATTTAAATAAAACTAAATTCTAAGCCCTTCATTTACTTTACCAATATCAGGCTTTTGTTAGAGATTTGTTTTTATTTTGATTTAATCCTAACAAATAAACTTTAAAAGGTTTTATGGTTGGAATTCAGGCTTAGCAACTCGATATATTAAACCCGTGCCGCATATATGCATAAGGCTGTCATTGACGTAGCGGTGTATGTTCATTTTGGGAGTTGGCCGGTCGGGGGTTCCACTCCCGCCGGCTCCGTTTTTCCACTCAATTTCAAACTATTACGTAACAAAACAAAACTATGCACCACACATTCTAAGTGCGGGTTGTATGCCGCAATGGTCGGTGCGTTCAGTTACTACAAGAGAGATCGGCGGTTCGAAACTCTCAGCCATCAATCTTTTAAACAAACAAACTGATGTGCCAACCGTGTGGAGGAAAGGAGATTCAATGTCCACTTGTCGCATACCCATGAAGCCATGTGTCATCCTATGATTCGCTGAAGACTCCACGCTGTCGCTGACTCAGCTGCCCCTGCCAAGTGTCACACTCCAATTCATCAACATCATCCGCCACGTCAGTGTCTCGTCACCATGCCACATCATCCGTCTGCCATGTGTCAAGAGTTGACTGGTCCGCCGTACTGACATCCTCTACCTAGTCAGCCTGCCACGTCACCTGTACGAAACATACGGTCTGCCATGTGTCAAGACCCCATTAGTCCACATCATCATCCGTACGATGACCCGTCTTCCAAGTCAACAAGATGATGTCATGCTGACGTCAGCAACCGTACCTTATAGTACCTTGGTCAACTATGAGCTTTGACTGGCTGTAATTCTCGCGTACGAGCTCCGATTTCGACGAAACAAATGCCATTGGAATCGTGATGATGAGACCTTCGCGATGACACCAACTTTGACCAATTTGGTGATGATGAATTTTCCACCTTTTTTCTCTTCCCAGATATCAGCATTGACCAGCATTGACCAAACTTTGACCGGATATATCTTGCACAAACGGACTCATTTTTCGCCCGTTCAAGTTGTGCCAGATTCAAAATTCTATGCTCTATGAAATGACACTGCTTCCGAGAGAAATTGGAACACTTCAATTTTTAGGTTCAAAAGATCCACCTGGATCAGTTGGTGTGTATTGTATTTTATAATGTACCAATCAGAGTATACAGTCAATATGACTATGGTGGTCCGAAAGCCTGCATAAGGATATATTTTAAGAAAAAATATTTATTTGGCAATAGTCTATTGGTCAGCATTTCTTTTAGAAATGGTGTTTGGCTCTTCGATTTGGAAGGAGAGTATATCTAGACTAGTTCTATCATATTTTAGAGTTTCTAGAGGATATGTTTAGTATACAAAAAGATCGAAGTGACAAAAGGTTCTCTATGTCTTTCTATCAACTAGTTGAAGTTCAAGGCATGTGTGGTAACGACTAGTAGCATGCAAAATTCAAATCTTGTGTGTGGTGTTAGGATAGGACCTAATTAAGTTTCCCGTGGTGGCACATGACATCATGTTCCTTTGAAGGCAAGAAGCTTTGTTTGGAGTGACCTATTACACGTTTCATGTATTTTTAATTTAGGTCCACCTTATGTTGTCCTAGTTACTTGCAAAGCCCTTATTGACATAGAAGAGTGTAAAATGTAATTCCATGTGTATATATCATTGTTTTGTGGATGTGTATGATGTACTAGAATTTTGTGCATAAAAGAAGGTAGTGAATATACAAGAAGATGATTGTGAATTCAAAGGATTTACATCCTAGTGTATATGCCAATATTAGAAGATCATAAGGAGAGTGGAAGAGTGTCTAGAGAAAGTTTAGACCTTGTGTAAGCTATTTTATCATAATTGGAGATCTTCAAGCTTTATCATTGTAATCCAGCAGGATTGGTGTTCTACCCATCTGATTTGTTGCTCAGATCTCATTTGGGGATTATTGTCTCCAGTAGGTTGGTGCTTATAGATACAATTGGGGATTGTTGTCTCTAGTAGGTTTTTGCCTACTTCAGTGTGTAAAATTCAATTGTCTATTTTGTGAGGCTAGATTTGGATAGTAGATCTGTTATGCCTTGAATAACCACCCCATCTTGTTTTGGATCAAAATGGTTCCCCCTTCTCTTTTGTTTGTCTTTGGTGTTTTTGTTTGGGCCTTATGATTTGTTCTTTTTCCTCCTAAGACCTTGTTTCTTTTTCTTTTTGTGGGTTCGAGACACAGGATGAAACTAGACTTAAAACTTTCACAAAGTTTCTAGTTCATTTTTCATTCCAATTTTGGCTCCGCTCCTTGCGGTCTTGGTTTCTTCATTTTTTTGCTTGTATTCGGTCTTTGGGTTGGTTTACTCCATTAGGTTTTCTTTTGTTTTCATTTCTCCTCTAGTTCCTTCCCTTTCGTTGGAAGCGAAACTAAGATGGGAACTAAACTCAAAACTTCGTAAAAGTTACAGGTCCAGTTTTGGTTCCAGCCCCACTCCCGTTGCTTTTGTTTGCATTTTGTCTTTGTTTTGTGTCTCACCCAAGTTCAGTTTTCATTCCGATCCCATTTGCATCGGTGTCTTTTCCATTTTTTTTGTTGGTGCTTATTCCTTTTTTTTCTAGGAGCAGAACCAGAATTGGAACCGAACTTAGAACTTTGTAAAAGTTCCAAGTCCAATTTTGGTTTCGATTTTTCCCTTGTTTTCTTTTGTTGTCTCTTTACTTTTCCGCGAGACTGGAACTAGATCTACAATGGGATGTGAGACATAGATAAAGTTTCATGTTTTGTCCCAGATCTGCTTCTGCGTCTGCCCTACCTTCAATTCACACATTGGTTGAATACTCATTTATATCTTTGACTCTGCCCCCAACCCACTGCATTAATGACATTAATTGCAACTCCCTCACACAATTGAAATGGGTTTTTAAACCTTAATCAAGGTTATTATTGCTCATAATTGTTATTTGAAGCAATTTTTATGACCTAGAGTTGAAGAAAACTCGAGAGGGGCGCAATTTGATTGTGGGCGTATGTTTGTGAGTGAATTCTTGTCGAGTTTCAACCTTTCTTGGTGTGTTTTGAGGTAGGTGTTTGTTCTTCCCCCTGTTCCATTTTGCATTTGTTCTTTTCTATCTTTTTTGTGTTCTTGGCACATTCATTGGATTTTCTCTTATGAATTTTCATTCATTTTTTGGTTTGTTCACTTGTTTCTAGTTTTGTTTTGTTTTCCTCCCATTTTTCATTTTGTTTTTTTTTTCTTTTCTCATTTGTTTTGGTGGTTCTACTGTCATTTTTGTCGTTTGGTGGTCATGTTTGTATTGTCGTGCCCTTTAAATCTATTTGATGACCCTTCTGATCCTATTATCATGTCAAGTTAGTGGTTTTGACGTCAGGGTTTTGATGTCCTAATTTTTGTAAGTTGATGTGTCGCGCAAACTAGGGTTTGTGTGTTTGACCTTTACAATATCGTGCTTTTAAAAGTTCAAATTTAGTTTTATCCTATTAAGGGTGTGGTTAAGCCCCTTATTTAAGGTTCCTTATGGTTTCATGTGACCTAAGTTTGGAGTCGATGTGACCATTTGTTTGAAATTGCTTTGTCAGAGTGATAAAATGGTGGAAGTGGATCCAGGAATGAACTTGTCCCATAGGTGTTTCCATAACAGCCAATTCCCAAAATGATCCTGCTCTCAATGAATGTTGACTTCGGTCTACACATTTATTTTGTTGGCGGAAGTAGAACCAGAGTGGGAAGCGAACTTGGAACCATCAGTTGATTATGAGTTTGGATTCCATTCCAATCTCGGTTCAGATCTTTTCCGGTTCTGATCCCGGTCCCACCTATGATAAAAGTCTTTTTGTACCTAATTCTTTCTTGGCTCCACTTCTGGTAAGTGCAAAATTTGACTATGGAGAGTTACCCTGAAGGAATAGAGAATGGTATAACAGGTAATGGATGATGTAATGATTGTCATGCCTTTGATGATATAATCTAGGGTTGTATTGTAGGGATAGAAGATGTTAGGAGTATGAAAGGAAGCTTCTCAAAGAAGCCAAGTTGTAGAAAGTTCAAGACAAGGAACAAAGCCTAAGAAGATAAAGGTGGAAAAAATCCCATACACCTTAAGACATAAACATAAGAGTCCAACTCTCACAACCAACAAGGTAGATTTAGATTGGGCTGACATCA
Source organism: Sequoia sempervirens (assembly GCA_007258455.2). Lineage (NCBI taxonomy): Eukaryota > Viridiplantae > Streptophyta > Pinopsida > Cupressales > Cupressaceae > Sequoia > Sequoia sempervirens. The sequence goes on along the minus strand of VDFB02075321.1, from coordinate 253,436,972 downwards.
CAGATACAAACTTGGGTCCATTCAATTATGAGGAGTTGCTTGAAGAAACTTTCACAGAGGATGCAACAAGAAGAACAAAAAGAATTGTGCAATCTAGATTGGCACATGTGGCCCTCTTTCCTCTATCATTCCAATGTCCAGAGCTCATACTTACTGCAACAGGAGCATATAACCCAAAAACAAGGCAATGTGTGGACTTGCAAGGGAATATCATCATTGATCTTACTCCATAGATGATAAGGCTCATGTTTAATTCACCTACTCCATAGAACCCCAAGCAACTCAATGAAACAGAAGCACTGGAATTGTATAGCAACAAGAAGGAAGCTAACAAGACCCACATGAATAAAAAATGGATGAGAGTTGAAAAGAAATCCCTGACCAAGCTTCCTGATCAGCCTAAGAGATCAGATTTCAACAAGGAGATTAGTAACATAATTACAATGCTCTCCAAAGTGTTTGAAAAGAGAGATTCTTCATGCTTCAAGGAATGAATGTTTCCATTTATTCAAACTATTTTGGATGGTAGGTAACAATTTGATTGGCCAATGATTGTGTCAGAGTGCCTACATAATTAAATGCTTAAAGTGAGGGAGACAAAGAGCTTATTTATGACTTCTTATGTGATATATGCAGCTGCAAGGAGGGGCATTTTCCATGGTTTGAATGTAGTTGGAGTATTGGGAGAAGCCCCTAGACAAAAGAAGGTGTGGGATCACTATGATCAGTTAACTTTGCAAACTTCTGAGATACATTATAGAAGAGTTAATGATGCTTTCTTGTATATCATCATTAATCAATTAACAGTAGATGTAGGGTATAGGCTAAGCATGGATGCCATGGAATTCATTGTAGAATGGGGACATTGGGACATCCAATACCGTAAGTTCACCTACTTCAGGTTGGCTGGTTTTGATGGCCATCCTCATTTGCTTCCAAGATGTTGCAGTAACAGAATTGTTTTGATGGAATTCATTTATCAGGCCATAGGAGTGAATGCCAATTTTGCTAACAAACATAAGCATGGTTGTCATAAATTTTCCATGAAGTTAGGAGAATATAGTTGTGCACACAATGTGGCAACAAAGACAATTTGTGATGAATTGATTTATTTAAAATTGGGCTTATATACATCCAGGAAGTATTCTGATCCCAAGCACAAGATGCAAGGTCTGTTTCCTACTGTCTTTGACAAGAATTTCAATTTGTTACAAGATTTTTGGATTGATCTACAAGATGAGTATGATGCAAGAAGGAGGAATTATGAAAGGTTTCCCATCCCATTAATGATTGAGTATGGGGTGAAGGAAGATATTCCTGACACATTATCAGATGATGGTGTAACCGTGGACCCCCATTATGATGTTGAAAACATAGTTACCAAATACCTAGATCCAGTGAACTATGATGAAGAGGAGTCCATTGACATCAAGAAAATTGCAAGGACAGTCCTGGATAGAAGTATCCAGTGGGTGGTCATGAGGATTAAGGAGCCAGAGGCTCAAATTTCTAAAAAGAGAAAAAGCTACAGGTACCACCCAAGGGTATAGAAGAACAAAAAGGACAACTCCTAAGGAGCCATTGGAGTTTTTCCCTCCCAATTCTGGGGAAGAGCCTGATCTAGTAATACCTACTTAGGATATTCCTAAACTATAAGGAGAGGAGCCCACAACAAAAGTTGGAGGGGAGGCCTCATCTCAACCTAGTGTTTCAACAACTGCTGGAGGTGAAACCTCAACTCAACCTTCTCTTACAAAGCAACCAATTGAGGAGATGCCTACTAGAAGCCTTCATAAGGAGGATAAATCATTAAAGGGAGAAGAGAAAGAGGTGGAAATACATGATATTGATATAGATTTTGAGGCCACCCAATTTGATAAGGAAACTCTTGTAACTGATAAAGAGATTGAGGAAGTGGGGAGTAAGCATGTCCTCACCCTTGAGGATCAATACAAATTGTTTGAGGATGCCAAAAGGGAAGTTGATGCCAAGGCACAAGCTGAGGCACTTGATAAACAACAGGAGTTGGAAGCCAAGAATAAGGTAGAGGAGTTGGCCATAAAACAAAAAGAAAAGGAAGACTTGTTGCAACAACAAAAAGAAAAAGAATTGAAAGCGAAGGAAGAAAGTGATAAGTTATCCATGTTGCAGAAAATTCATGAATTTGAGGAAGAGAAATCTCAAAAAAGGAGAGAAAGAGAGGCTCTTGAGGCAAAATTCAAAATGGTTGAGGAATCTCAAAAGAAGAAAGACAAGGAAGAACGCTTGTTAAGAGAAAAGGAGGATGAAGCACTGGCTAAGCATGAGTAGAAATCTAAGGAAGTGTGGGATAAAGTTAAGGAGTTGGAAAAGCAAAGGGATCAAATATTAGAAGAGAAAAGGCTAGAAGAAGAACTTTTGCATAAAGAGCAAGAAACTAAAAGGGTGCATGAGCAAAAAGATAAAGCTAAGGCTAAGAGATTGGAAAAGGAAAGGGAAAAGAAAGAGAAACAACAAGAGGTTGATTTTCAACCTAGAGTAACAGTTTGGAAGCCTCTTTCTTCTGCTACTTCTTCCACCCAGGTAATAACTCCTGTTGCTGCTCTGACATGGTTAAAGCTTGATTGGGAAAAGAAACAAATATTTCAACCTCAACCCTTAAATTGGGATGAAATGATGAAAGAGATAGATAAGGAAAAACCCAAGAAAAAGGAAAGGGTTCTTCACTCTACAAAGCTAACAGATACAGGTGAACTCATAGCTGAATGTGCAATACCTATGGTGGACAAGGACAAACAAGAGATGAAATTGAATGATTACCAGTTGGGTACTGTTAATTTGGGGAGACCCACAAGGAATCAACAAATGAACCTTATTGACATTGTGTCATCCTCCACCAAATCTAGGATGATCAAGGATAAACAAAGGAAAGATGAACTTAAAGCCCAATTGGATGAGTCACACAAGTTCTTGAAGGATGTATCCACTCTTGTTTCTTCACAAGCTACTGCTCCAGAAACCCCGGTCCTATTAAGCAAGAAAGAAGTTAATGATCTGGTACAAATGAGAAGTAAGGTTGGAATGCTAGACAGGTGGGTTGATCGACTAAACCAAGAAGTGGATGAGCTGCTTGTTGATAGTTTTAAAGTTCATGAAGGTGCATTGGAGTTGGTGGAAGATATGAATCAACATGCTGAAGTATTGTGAAAGGAAGAGGAGGAATATAGAGAGCATATCAAGAAATTAAAGGATATCAGTAAGCCACCAAAGAAAACTCTTTTAGATCAGTCTATCCTTGATGAAGATAATGTAGAGTTCATTGAGAAGACAATGAGCATAATCAAATTTAGATCTACATTCATTTATCAACATAAGGATGAAGTTCAACAAGTTAGTAAAGATCTAAATGAGAAAATTGATGAATTAGAAGCAGTGATTGCTATTTTGGTCAATGTAGATATCCCTATGAAGGAAGGTCTGCCTCTTGATACATTGAAGGAAAAATGGAATAATAGATTTGAGGAGGTGATGCAGAAAGAGGATGATGGTGAGGACTTGTTTCTAGATAGGCTCATGGACATCAAGGATGAAGTGAAGGCTGCTAGAAGAGAGTTGATTAAATTGAGATATATGTAAGAGATTGCCTCTACAAAAATGAAAAGAATTAAATTTGAAGATGGTTGGGTAGATGGGCCTGATGCTAATAAACTTCAACAAGTTTTTGCTACCTATGATGAGTATCTTCTTGAGCAAGGTACGAAGGAATGAGGTGGCAGCAAAATGTTCTTCCTAGCTAGGTGTTCAAATGACATATTCATCTAGATAACCATCTTTCCTATTCTTCAACAATCTAAAGACAATTCAACCTTGTATTCCTTGCAGCTCATTCCTCTTCTTCTAGCATATTTTAGATAAGGATGCATCCCTTGTCAAATGCAACAAATCATGGAGGATTGTTTATCCTTACTTGGTCAGTCCCCTAAATTGTGGATCTCATTTTGTAGCCTTGGTGGCATCCAGTTGTCTTAGTCATGGAGTCTATAAGAAAAAATTTGGATGATATTGTAAAGGTTGACTAGTTGAAGAGAGGATTAGCCACCTAAGAGAGACATTAGAGATAGTTGTTAGAGTTTTAAGGTTCATTCTTTAAGCAAGATACTTTCATATACACTTTTTACAGTTTTATGCAATTTAGTTACTTTCAGAAGTTAGTAGTTAAGTGATAATGTTAATGAATCATAGTCATTCATATGCCAGTGAGTTTTGTTGAGCATAATTGTTTCTTATTTGATGCAAATCAATAGAAGAATCTAGATTTGAGACTATTTCATTGAGTTATCTATGAATGTGATTTGTTTATATATGTTGATATGTTAATCTAAGCAATGAGTTGGTGATGTATTTGGATTTTGAAAGAAAGTTTTGATGAATGGTTATGGTTATTAAATTTTCACTATGGATGCATGCAATAGTATAGATCATGCTATAGATTGCATCATTTTATGGTTTGGTTGATTGAGGAAACACTCATTGTTAAGATACATGTTTGGATGTAAAGAGATTTATATTCATAATTTTCTATTCTAAAGCCTTGTTCTATCTTTTTCAGTTTATTTACACCCCCCAAAATGTTAGATTTCTTCAAAGAATTCAGTTTGTATTCCTCTTACCAGCAGGCCCCTTGAACATTATAGCTACATTGAGCACTTAGAAAAGCAACAACGTTGTGACCCAACATCAAGGACCTTGGAAGGTGATCAATTACATAATTGTTTATCTTTTTCAGGAGAGGTGTGGTGATTACATCTTACCTACATGTTGATGTGTCAATTTGGCCATCAACAAGATCCAATCAAATATTATCACTATGGTTTTTTTCCATCTCAGGTTTCCACATATATTTGGTTTTCTCTTGTGTGAATGTGTGTTCTTAATGTTTCTTGTTTAGTAGTTGTGAAGATACAAGTATTCTGATATATGTAATTGGGTTAAGAATTTTAAAGGAATTTGATCTATTGATTCAACCCCCTCTTAGTATTGTGTGTCCTTCAGTTCTTTATAAACTAGCATGTGATTTCTTGTATGGATTTTCACATTAGATATAAGTGATGTATGCTTGAGCTAGTCACTATTGTACTTGTGATGTACTTATGATCTAATCACCATTATATTTATGATGTGCATATGAACCAATCACTATTGTACTTGTGATATGTATGAACTAGTCACCTTGTGTATATGTGATGTATGCTCAAGATAGTCACTATATGTAAGCTTGGGATAATGAAATGATATGATCTCTAGGTGAATTTTTATTTGTGTACACTAATATTTGGTATGGAACCAATATTTTCAATGGAAAATTATTATCATTTTATTATAATTTGACTAAGTCAATAGATTATGCTTAATTAATATTCATAAGGTAAAAGTGAGATCAAATATATCATACAAGAGGAGAGAAGGAAATCTCTCTAATATTGGTGTATAAAACACAAATCCTCTAATTTCCCAAAAGGAATATGCAGGCAAGGTCATAAAGAATGAACCCTCAAGGTGTAGGTGTAAGTCTAGGGATGACCAGGGGCTAACACTTGGGAGCTTAACACCATTGGGTGTAATCATAAGTGATGGTGTATTTTTTTCACCATGATGGTGCTTGATTAAGTCAAGGTAGGTTGTGAAAAAAAAAAGTGAATAAGGAGTAGATTTAACAATAATATGTAAGATTATAGAGAAAAGAGAAGAAAGATAGAAAGAAGTAAGAAGAAAGTGATATGAACAAGGAAATTTTATTAAAGCCTTGATATTGAACCTTTGGGGACTAAATAATGAATAGAAAGTGATATATCAAATAGTTATGATGTTTTATAGATTATAGTGTACTAATTTTATTTTTAACGTTCATTGTCTTTTTTTTATATTATTGTAGTATATTAGAGAGTACCACAAAATATTTGATCTTTCTCTTCTATATATATTGGGGTAAAAATGTAGCTTACAAGACTCTAGGGCTCAAAAAATTGATATGTGTTGCTTCTTTTCTTTCCAATAATTGGTTCCATTGTCAAGACCCTTGTCAAACAATAGAGAATAGGTCTAATCATAAAACTAATGTATATGAATAGTGACAACCTTTGGGTCCAAGTATATATTGGATACTATAGATCTTTCAATTTTTTTTATAATCTATTATGATCAATCTTGTTAAGTATACCTCTAGGAACACACTAAATTGGATTTAGTTGAACTTGAAGTGAAGGAGATACCATTCCCTCTCAATGATTGGTCTTAAATCACTCACATTTTGTTTATGGGATAATCAATTCCCCTTCAGCAACAATTTTGGGACGAAACAAAATAATTGCTAAGGGGAACAAAATGTATCAATTATTTGGAAGCCACAAAAGATCACAAGGTTTAATCATCAATGATATGTCAAACCCAAAGATAAAAATCATGTGCTTGCAATGGAATTAAGCATATATATAGGGCTTGTGGAAATATTTTTTTTAGGGATCTTACCTATGCCAATTACCAAGTTAGAATGTGCCACATAAAATATGATTATTGTGCGTGATCTGAAATGAAATAATGTGGAGAGAATACAAAGTTATAATGGGATGAAGGTATGGAGTTTTATTCTAGTTCCCTACTGATTTGTCATGTTTTGACATATTATGGATCACTTACATAGATGCTTGTGATGCCACTATGCATGAAAAAATGAGGAAATATTAGGCTAAGGCGCTTGAAATTTAATGCACATATTAATGAAGGTGTAGGCTAAAGGTACTACAAGAGCACCTTACATGTTCAAAATTAAAGTGTTTTAGTATCTTTATAAAAGTTCCTTTTATGGACATTTAATATACACATGAGGTAAATATTGCCATCTCTTTATAAAAAATATTGTGGAGGTTGAATAATAATACTTTCTAACAAGGTACTATGTGTCCATTATATGGACCTCATTAACTATCTTGCCATTAATTATAATGCAACTAGTTGACACAAATGATGGTGATAATGATGGAAAATGTTTCCCCCATCTACTATTATAAGAAAAACAAATATGACAAGTGAAAAAAATTAGTAAATAAAAAATTCATTTCCCCATTTTAAGTTCCATAAGAAGTAAGAGGTGAAGTAAGTAGAAGTTGGAGAAATATGGAGAGAAAAACCACAAGTTCTTTCACAAATAATACCTCTACTTGATCTAGAAACTTTCAAACATGCACCCACACTGGGAGTGTGCACAAAAATGGTCTACAAAAAGGTGGCCAAAATAAAATAAAAAATTTATCCAAATTCAAGCACATTATTATGAAAACCACATATTAACGTGAGTGCGTTTTGTGATTTTCACAATGTTCTCACATTTTAGTTTCAAAAAATACCACAGGTTTGCACATTTATAACCCATGCCCTCGACCCATAGCAATCCCTCTATATCTTCTATTCTCTAAAACATGATCATGATTTGCAAATTTAACAAGGATATTCACAATGTCATGCCATAGAAGAGGTAAGTGTCAAATTTTAATGTATTGGAACTGAATTTGGTTTAAATTTGAAAAAATGGATTATTTTTTATGAATTTATTTTTTAATGATTTATAACCGATCCTGTGAACCCTAAACCAAAGCCAAATTTAGATAATGAAGTCTTTGAAGATAACCCTACAATACTCAAGTATCCTCAAACACTTCCAACAAACCTTGGACAAAGCCAAGAGGATTTGTTAGAGAATTTGGAAAAAAATAAACTTCAAATTATAGAATTAGTGTCAAAATTGAAGGATTTAACATCAAATCCCTGCAATAGATCACTTGATTCATCATTGCAAGCAATGAAAACCATTGTTGACACAATGACAAGTCAAATAAATTAATGGAAAATCTATAAATATTCATGTCATGGATTTTATGCAACAAAATTATCCTATGAAGTGAAAAAGAAAGGCATAAAAAAAGAACATATATGTGCTCTTTTTATAGATCCTAGAACTAATACACCCATTGTTGTGACTTCAAGTATATTTCCAATACATTGGTGCAATCATAATCAAATACAAAATAATTTTTGGGATAGGTGGTGGATGGTCTTTGACCAACCTCCATGTAATAACCATGATGTGTCATTATATTTTCTTATAAAAATTTATTGTGAGTTTATTCTTCATTAAATTTATTATTATTTTGATATGAGGGAGTTTCACAGTAGATGTGGAAGCTCTACCCAATATAGACCAAGATCTCATCAGGTAGGAAACCATCAACAAAGATCACTAGCACAAAAATATATCCATCACATGATGGTTCCATTAGTCATCAACAAGACTATGGAGGTGCAAACAATCCATGCAATTTCTAGCCTCACAAACACATGTATAGAGCATGGCATGTAGATATACTATCCTTCAGCTTCAACAAATGATCAAACAACTCAACCATCTAGTTCTAGTGCTCCTAGTTCTCACCTATGCTTGAACTATTATAATATGTGCTCTAGAAGAGATAGTGATGTGGAGGGTGCAGAGGGTGCCACCTCCCACAAGTGTACTCATTGTCATCTTAGATGTTTTGGGAGCATAAAGGGTGATAGAGGTGGTGCACCTGATAATATGGTGATGAATGATGAGCTTCTAAATGATTTTTTTTTTGATCAAATATAGGTATTTTTAGATAAATTTTATACTTAAAATTTGTAAATATAAATTTATTTTTAATTATATAATCAAATTAAATTTATGCATACATTATAAATTTTAGGGTCTAATTTCAAAGAGTGGTATGACATTGACCATCCCACCAACAAATTGTGTAGTTGCATCTGTCTCAAAGGTAACATTTTTAAATAATATATCAAAAAATCATAATAGATTATTTTCAAAATAATGTTAATATTTCAAAATACATTTTTTTTTAATATTATCACCATCTAGCATGCATGTTCATAGATATGGTTGTGACATTGGACTTACTTATGTATGCTATAACACATTTAAAAATTATTTTGCAAAAAAAATAAAAAAATAATTATTTATTTGTATTTGTGTTTTTGAGTTTAATCTATTATTATTTGTTTAGTTGATGAATTCAATTTTCACACCTCCTAGTATATGCAAAAATTTGGATGTTGGTGTTACTGCTGCAATTTCATCCTTTATGTCCTTAACATAGGTATGCGTATGAACATATATTTTTAATAATGATCATTTTTTATCAATTGATATTATTAGTTATTTCAAAATAATTGATAAATATATCTTTTTTTATTATATATTGACATGTAAACACTCCTATATGAGGACAAACCTCCCTTGATGATGTCAAGCATCATATGTAAGAACAAATGGAATAGTAGTATGTTGTAAGTGTGTTTATAATATTTATATCATTTTAAAATATATATTTTTAGTTAGAGTTTGGCATAGTATCTAATTTTATAATTTGTATATAAGTTGAGTTGCAAAATAGCGAGGGGAACAAGAGATCAGAATGACACAAGAGAAAAACTAATACAAGGAATTGAGGTTCCATTTCTATTTAGGAAAAAAGAGGCCAACTTTTTAAACAATAGTGTCTATTTCATAAACAAAGTCACTTTTTATGCCTGTACATGACACATAGATAATATAATTTTATGGCTATGTCTATCGATGATATTTTATAGTTTGAGGGACAATAAATTTACCTCATGGCATTGTATGATATTTTGATGATATTTTGTATGCTCTCATGGCCTTATTGCTATCAATATATAAAAATATTTTGTGTATTAGTAGCTTAATTTGTTTTAATGGTTTGTACATATTATTTTTCTCTATCTTTACCTCTATATCCCTCTCTCTCTATCACTATATCTCTCATATGTACATTTTAGATCAAATAATGGGCTATTCATTGGTCTTTTAATGACACTCCTACATAAAACTTGAAAAGGTTACAAAAAAATTACTCACTATCAAAATTAGACTGGTATAACTCATGGATTATGTTGATCTAAGTAAACTTTCAACTAATAATTTAATCTTTCTTTCAATCTATGTGTGTTAGTTATGAGTCATTCTCTACTTCATCATCCTTCTTGATATGATACAAAGATCAATAAAAATATCATTGTGGAAATCATTAATTTCTAGTAGTGCTTCCTTGCACCATGATTTTTTCATTCATTCTCCATTATCCATTACATTGTCATGGTAAAATGCATTCTCATAGTCATTTGCATCTTGTTTGAATGGTTTGAGCATTTATTTCCCATAACTATTATATTTTTTTTTCATACTTGGTTGTACTATATTTTCCAACAATTTATTTTACCTTGGAGGATAATATAATGTTTTAGCATCACATACCACACTTGTAGCAATAAATAACTATTTTACCTCCTCTATGCTTGGAGGATCCTTGAAAATATTGCATGTTTCTTACACTTGCAACACTTCTCTGATATCACCACATGTTGCCACTATTTGTAGCGCTAAGTATAAAGTATTATGCATTCTCTCATTTAATTTTATTAACAATGACTACTCACTAATAATCATAGCTACTTGTAGCATCCCTCCTACAACACCTAGTACATCATCACCATTAATTACTCCAACTTACAATAATGCTAAGATTCTAATATCATCATGCGCATCTATGAATCACTCTACCATCATACTCTATTCCCACTACAAGTATTTGTCTACTATGTTATCTTATTTACCTTGTAACATCTCTAGAAATGCATCAACTCCATTTATAGCTTCATGCCTTAATTCCTTCTCTTTTACACCTAATTGTAATATCTTCCCTACTCTCTTACTTCCATACAACATTCTCCATGCACTCTTCTTTCATAATTCTTACTTGAAACACCTAATTTATGTCCACTTGTATCTCCTTGATGACCTCCTCCATCACCCTTGTTTTATTTAGGGTTTTCAACCTTTCCTTATTCTCCCTTAACATCTTTAACATAGCCTCAAATTCCTCATTTATGCTAACTTATACTTTGACCCATTCTTCATCCTCACTATACTATCTACCCTTTTACAAGTATGACCTCCTTTCTCACCAAATTTTAATAGATACATCATCTTTTTTATTACCCTTATACCTAATTTATTGTCTCATTTTATCATGATAATATTTATCATAAGAAGTCCTTCATGGTTGAGTGTTTCATGAGGTATTTTATCCATTTACATGATATCTCAAAACATAGGATGCATCCACGTGCATATTGCTAACATAGCCCATTTGGGACTATATTTTAATGTTTCAATATCAAGTCATAGGGTTGTGGACATAGTAATCATTTTGAGTTTTCCTAGTCATGCATTAATGTGGCTAAAGGTCAATAACATGGCCTCCCAAAGATAATAACAATAAATTTAAATTTAATTTTTTCTAGATCAAATAATGAGATATTTATTGTTCTTGTGATGATACTCCTACATCAAACTCAAAAGGTTACAAAAATGTTTACTCATTATCAAAATTAGACTACTATAACTCATAGATTATGTTGATGTGAGTAAAATTTCAACTAATTATGTAATATTTCTTTCAATCTATGTGTGTTAGTTACAATTAATTTCTCTACTTCATCAACTTTATTTTTTTTGGTTAGTAATAGGATTTTGTATTGCTTGAAAAAAAATTACATTTTTTGCCTCATAGATTTCATCAACCATCCAAAAAGCTCCTACAACTATTTTTTTTTTCTTCCCAAAAAGCATATTAACATGCTTAATAACAAGAACTGTAACCCTACCAATCTAATACAAGTTCAACATCTATTTGTAACTACCTTACATGCATCCACATATTTTTTAAAACAATCAAACATGGCATTTTCCCTTGGTTCCTCCCTTAGTCTGTGATCGAAGAACCATGTCAAAGGTTTCCTTCATTTTCTTCTTTTTTTTCTTCCCCTTGACTACAAGTCAACCCTCCTCCATCTTTGCAACCTACTTTTTCCATTCCTTAGATGTAGCATGATGTGTCCATGCCTCTCCATGTTCTCCACCCATTGCTTTCCCACACTGACCTTCTACATCTCCATTTACCTCCCTTTTTTCATGCACCTTCACCGAGCTTGATTTCTCCCTACATTCCAAAGTTCTACCACTGTGTTGGTTTTGCTTAGCCACATCTTTGTTAGCTCTCCCGTCATGAACACAGTTCGAGGTAGGCATCTCAACATGACCCAACCTCCTTGGCTGATCTGGAACCCCAATTGGCTGAAGCGGGTCAAAGTTACCCACAACTTGAGGGCAGCTCTTGCCCTACTCTTCCTTCATCCCACCCTATTTTTCCACCGCATAATGGATGTGTGAGACATCTTGCCACCAAGTCGTTGGTTTGAGCCATATGGGATTTGTACAATAGGAAAAAAGATGCCCAGTTTGGAAGCATATCCTACACTGAAATGGTACCCTTCATAATCCAATGGTTGTACCTAGCATCCTTTGGAAGTATTTATTTAAATCTCTTCTGGGAGTTGTTATGCCTTGCATAACCACCCCACTTTGTTCTAGAACAAAATAGGTCCCCCTTTCTTTTTTTTTTTGGTTTTGTCTTAGCCTAAGTTGGTTTTCTTCTTGTTGAGGATTCAATGAAATAATCACAGGCAATAATGGATTTCATTATGATATATCTTATGTCCTTCTAATGACTAATGCGGACTCTGTTTTGGAGGATTAAATCACACACATGATGATATTTTCCAAGGGAGCTCAGTTGGAATGCATTCCTCAGTCCAGTTGGTCACAATTTTCCTCTAAGAAGAAAGTCGGCAAGACCTTGCTGATGTCTTGCCGACTACCAGTGCATTTTGTCAATAGGCATCTATGTTGCCTATCGGCAAAACCCCAGAGATGTCACAACAATCAAAAATCATATGTAGGCATCTATCAGCAAGATATCATTCATCGTCCTGACAACTAGGAGTTTCCTATCGACATGAAAGCTTGTCTTCGGGGAAAGGTCTTGGCGAAGTCTCAATGTCTCGTTGACTAGTGGCAAAAGGATCCATACATCAGCGGGAGGTTTTCTCTTAGCCAGGAAGTCTTGCCAAAGGCTTCATGTCTCACCGACCATTGAGAAAGATATGCCTTTCAGTGAGAGGCCTTTGCGGCGGGGAGATGTCTTGGCGAAGTCTTCGGGCCTCACCGACAAGGCACTAAGGGGGAATCATTCAATATGAGGTCCTGTAGTCTTGCTGACCTCGAATGTCCCACCGATAAGAAAATACATCGAGGGGAGGATGGGATTATCATAGTGACAAAGGATGTGCTTATGGAGATCCCTTGGCAAAGCATAATGTATCTATAGGACATCTCCCCAACAGGGGAGTGTTATGGTGATGCAAGCGGTGTGAAGGAAAGAACATCGGTATGACCCCTAGCCGATAAGCAGAAGTCTCGCCGAAGGGAGTTGCATTCAGCGAAGGATAAAACCTTCGGCATGATGTCTAGCCGAAGGGGTGAGGTCATAGCGACAAAAGCGGCATTGGCGTAGTGATCTGAGATCGCTATGAGGTCTCGGCGACCGAGTGATGTATTCTTGAAGTGATAGGAGATCGCCAAAAGATAACGCTCTTGGCGAGAAGTCTCACTGACATGAGGAGGTCACGCCAAAAAGGCCAAGCTCGGGGAAACTGAAGGAACTTGGGGAGACTCTGAATGAATGGAACGGGTTCAGTAAGATGTCTCTTCGACCCGATGATGTCTCCTCGACATAAAGAAATGGGCTCGCCGAAAGAACAAGGACTTCGCCATGTGGTCTTCTCGAAGTGATAGGAGATCGCCAAAAGATAACGCTCTCGATGAGAAGTCTTGCCGACATGAGGAGGTCACGCCAAAAAGGCCGAGCTCGGGGAAACTTAAGGAACTCGGGGAGACTCTAAATGAATGGAACGGGTTCGGTAAGATGTCTTGTTGACCGAATAATGTCTCCCTGACATAAATAAATGGGCTTACTGACAAAACGAGGACTTCGCCATGTGGTCTTGCTGAAGGAATGTTGTCTTGTCGACAAGATGAGCTTGTTGAAGGATATAGGACTCAGTGTAATGTCTCACTGACTCATGAAGGTCATGCCGAAACAAAGGAAATCAGGGAGACTCTAGAAGCATAAAGGTGTTCGATGAAAGGTCTCCCCGAGATTGAAGGAGTCTTGCCGATACAGAACGAGCTCAATGAAAGATCCTGAGCTCGACATGACATCCTGCCGACCCGATAGGGTCTTCCTGATGCAAAGTGGACTCAGCGAGAATGAAAAGGAGTTCGCTAATGGTCTTGCTAATAGTGATGGATTTCCTAGTAAGGAGTCTTGTCGATAACCAAGGAGGGGCTCAGTGGGAGAAGAGGAGTTCAGGGTAAAGTCTCCCCGACACGATAAAGTCTCCCTGACCTGGGTGTGCTTGTTGAAAGAATGTAATCTCACTGATAGGCTTTGCGAGTTCGATGGGACTTCTGCAACTTTTCAAAACATCTTGCTGACTGCCATATGCTATGCCAATAACTGTTAAGATGAAATCGCATCGGGGAGACACCGATGGTGTCTCACCGACATGCGATACTATTTTGACCACTTTTGACCGCCTGATGAAGCTCGTGTGGCGTATGCCCAACCAATCAAAGGAGGCAAAAAAAGTGATTCATTGGTCCCTTTGACCGATTGACTGTTCCTGTGGAAAGGACTAACAAAATGCAAGCAAGATGGATTCCTTTTGAGAATAGATGATGATGGATCGGCTCAGGTGTAATGTTCAAATCTACAAGGAGGCCTGATGATGTTCCAGAAGATGGTCAACCTGCAACAGAAGTCTGGAACATGAAGGAGGCCGAGGGAAGGAAGGATCTGTGACTCACAGGGACAGCTGTAGTAACCATTGGTAGAGATTGATCAGTATTAATGGTAAAGTGCCCTGGAGCATGCAAAGCATCCCCAACAGAGTTCAAGGTGGACACAGAGACAGAAGAGTAAATGTTGCAGTTGCAAAAGATCTAAGGTCATCCCCGGAACAACCTTTCAGCAATATGGACAGCAGGGCTCCGCTTTGAATGCAATTTTGACTTTCCTCAAAAAGATCTGAGAGCTGACTCTCCTAGAAGCAGATATTTTGTAAAACCCTAGTGTTGGGGACAGTGCATTATTTTGGTACACACTTTGTATAAATGGAATTCTTGCCTCTTTGTAAGGGTTAGAACTTCTAGTGTTAGAATTTTTAGAGTTAGAACTTTTAGAACTGGTACGGAAGAGTAGAAGAGTTAGAAATTAGAAAGAAAGTCAATAAGAGAAGATAGAACTGCATCCTGATTCTTTGTAATGGGAGTTCCCTTTTGTCTTCTTGTTTTAGTAGTTAGATTTAGTATGGGCTGTAATGTATTTTTTCAAGTTTTTTTAGTGTAGTTGGAAACAATATGGAGACGCAGATTCTCTCTACACTGGTGATTGTGCCAGCTTTGTAAATATTGCTTATTTTTTTTAATAACAGTAGAAGCAATCAAAGTTTAATCTACTTCATGTTGTGTTCCTGAATGATATTTGTCTTAATTTGATCATTTGATTTGTGAAGTCTTCAAGGAATGAAATGTTATTTTGTGTTTAATTTAAATGGTAACTTAAAATATGTTATTCAAGTTAGCACTATGAATGAAAGAGGTTGTGTGTCAATCACAAGTTTACTTTTTTCTGCAGTTTTAGTTTACAATTCCTTGAAGTTAACAAGTCTAGTTAAGGTTGGATGAACTATTGTTATTTTATGTTTCAAACTCTGATCTATCTTTTGTTGTTTCTTTAAAACCCCAATTAGATTATGTTTTATTTCATGTTTGATCTTAGGACAATCCAGAAGCCCAACACTAGCAGGCCCCTTGAATATTACTGTTACATTGACCAATTGAGCAACACTAGCACAGTTGAGAACCAACTACAAGGACCTTGGGAGCTGAGATATCCATGTGATCATCTTTCTCTTTCAAGAGAAACAGACTAGCGATATTCTTTTTGCATGTTGTTGTGCCAAAACCCATGTCAACAAAAACTAGCTCTAGAAGGAGGGCCTAAAAGGGAAAGCTGGATAACACTTGATTTTTCTCACCAGAAAGACCCCATAGAGTTCTTCGACCAGCTGAGATATCCATGTGATCATCTTTCTCTTTCAGAAGAAACATAGTAGCAATATTCTGTTTGCATGTTCCTGTTGCATGTTGCATGTTTTCATAGAAATTAAGACCCCAATAAGACACAAGAGTCATAAGGATGGCTCAACTATCATACCAACCTTATCAACTCCGCTCACCCCACCAGGCTTTACACCAATACCCCAATGTATACCTATCAATCCACCATCATGTCCATCTCAAGTGTCATCACAGTTGGTTAAACCCATACAACAGCTGGCTCAACCACCACCACCGCCACCAATGGAATTCTTTTAGAATAATCCCTCTCCATTGGGGACTATTCTTGGAGGTTTTCATGATATGCGCAAGAACCCTGAGAAATTCTGCCCTAAGTATATTCATGGTGAGTCAAGGAGCACTGAAGAGCATATACAAGCTTTCAAGGATGCTTGTACTAGAGCTCAGATAGCTCACCATGATGTAGTTTGCAGGTTGTTACCTTAGTCCTTAGGGGACATGGCATACAATTGGTACCTTAATCTTCCTCAAGGCTCCCTTCTAACCTGGACACATTTGGAAAATACCTTTATCAATCAGTTCAGGGTCTATGTGGACCCAACTCTTTTATGCCACCAATTCGCTACCATCAGGAAAGAACCAGGTGAATCCTTTCCCTTATTCAACACCAGGTTCCAGCGAATGTATAGGAGATTGCAAGATCCCTATCTGGTTACTGAGAACAGTGCTATCCAGGCATACTTTAGGGTTATAGACCCTTTGCTAGGTTTGTTCCTGCAAAGAACTTACCAACCAGTTGATATTGATTCTCTATCCAAAGTCTATCATTTAGCTATCAAGCTGCAGCAACAAATCAGTTCTCAACAAGGGAGTCTAGGAGGAGGTTTCCCTTCAATAGGATATCATATGCATAGCTCAACTCCTCTATTCAACACTATCCTCAGGATGTCTCCTTCCCACTATGGACTTGTGTCTAAATTGCAAACCCAACCACCTGTCCCATTCTTTGCTACTAGAACTTCTGATCCCTTTCAACAATCACAGCTTCTTCAAAATTCCCATGGTCATCCCAACCAAGTTGGAACACCAAATCATGGTGGTCAGCCACCTATTGCTAAGAGTGTGGAGAGTGAGAAAACAACTCAGCTTACAAATGAGGTAGAAACCCTAAAGAAAACACTGTCTCAAGTTATAAACAACATGGCTCAGCTTCGGTTGAACCCTTCCCAAAACCAAGGGAACTACCCTAATCAAAATAGCAACAACCAGGGTACTTATCAGAATAACATCTACAACCAAAGAGGTTATCAAACCAAAACAAAGGGTACAACTAGAGAACAAATAACAACCGACCATGGAACACGGGGCCTAAAAATGGTGGAGTTCCTCATAATTATCAAGTTAATGAGGAGAGAGCACATACTGCAAACGTGGCTGACCTCAACTTCATGACCAATTGGTGCAGGTTGCATGATACTGCAACCCATTCTGAAGTAAACTTCTCTCAGATGGAGAAAGTTGTCAAGATGGCACACGAAGATGCTCACACATTCCAGGGGAATTCAAACAAAGGAGGTGACTCAATGGATACTACAATGGCTTATGACCTCTTTGAAGAAGAGCCCTCATTCCCAAGGAAAGAGGAGAATGAACCATAGGAAGATTCATATGATTCCCAAGCCTTTCAGTCAAAAGGGGGACACTTCTTGAGAAATCAAAGTAAGGGGCCATTCACGACATCAACACCCCCTAATCACATGGTGCCCCCAAATCAAGATGCTGATAATAATCCTCCTCCACCAAAAGGCCCGCCTGAATTCCATAATAAGGGTAATTCCTCTACCATTTTCAAAAGTAATTCAAGTTATAATACATAGTTTGATGTTGTTTCTAAGATGCAGAGACATAAAACTTCTTTGTTATTCTTTGACATCTTAAAGTGGTGCCCTGCTCAAAGGGAGATAGTGCTGAAAGCTTTAGAACAAGCTGATAAATCAAAAGAAAAAAGTAAGGTTGCACCTGCTGTAGACATGAATTCAACCTTGTATAGAAATAAGGTAGGTATCCCACCATTTCTCCCGAGTTTAAGAATTTGTGGGAAGAATCTACATAACTATTTGTTGGATTCAGGGGCTTCAGGCAATGCCATGCCATATTCTATATGTAAGAAATTGGGATTGGACCTTGTCCAAACTAACAAGAAGGTCATCCAACTTGAAAAAATAGAAGTTAACGTAGTTGGGGAGTTGAAAAATGTGCATGTCCAAGTAGGATCAGACCCTAGGATCCAAACCGATATAGATGTCCAAGTGGCAGACATCCCAGAGACCTATGGTATGCTGCTGAGCGGATATCTGATGAAAAGTCTAGGGGGATATCTTTCCCTTGACTTTTCACATATGTGGCTTCCATGGAGAGGGATTCCTACTCAGATTAGGATTGAAAGTGAGCCTCGCCTCAAGCATATTATCACGGAGTATGATTTTCCCAATGAGGTAGCTTACTTTAAGATTGAGATGGGGGTCTATAAAAGAGAAGAAATTCTAACCTTCTCGGTTCTCAATTCTAAAGACATGTCAATACAGAAACTCCCTGACCCCACGATTAATGAAAATTAGCAGGCATTAGTCAGAAAGCTGCAACAAGATCAACTAGTCTTGGGAGAAGGTGTAGATCTGTAAAGTCTCATGCTCCCTAATTGGTGCGGGGTACACTACCAAAGTCATTCTAAATTGACTTTTCAACCTTGCATTGACATTTTAAGTCATGTTTCCCAAGCTGAGGAAGCTAGCACAAGTTGCCTTGGGACCATTGCAGATCGCTTCCCATTTGAGGCCAAGGAAGCAATAATGTTAACCAGAGATAGGATACCTTAAGAGGAAACCCCTTCTCAGATCAAACCTACTCTAGACACATGTCCAAATCAGCATATTGATAAGGAACAACCTCAAGGTTTGTTTGGCACCCCTTCACCCACAAATGCACCAAAGCCCAAAGGGTTAACCAAAGACACAAGTGGTTGTCAGAAGGATAGCCACAGGTTGGATGATATAACTAAGCAGGAATTGGAGGGTGTATCTAAAGAACTTATAGAGCATCATTTCCCTATACCTGATGCAAAAGATCAAGCAACCCCAATTGTGACTCATTTAACTCAAGCACCGATAACAACTTCAAAACAATCAACTCCAACCCATGATCAACTATGGACCCTCATGTTTGATGGGTCCAAATCTAAGACAGGCAGTGGTGTTGGAATTGTACTAACCATCCCTAAAGGGAAAAACTTATTTGCTTCTTATAGGTTGCAATTTGGATGAACAAACAACGTAGCAAAGTATGAAGCTCTGGCATGGGGATTGATGTTCACACATAAGAAGAAGGTCACTGCCTTGATGGTCAAGGGAGATTCAGAAATAGTTATCAGGCAAGTGCGCAGCCAATATACATGTCACAACAAAAGGCTAGCAGCATATAGAAACAAGGTATGGAATTTGATCGAAGACTTTGATGCCTTTGGGATTAGTTTAATCCCTAGAGAAGACAATCAGGTAGCTGATTCATTGGTTGTTGTTGCAAGTACCCTGGAACCTATGCAAGGCTCCAAGTTCAAGAAATTCTCACTGGAATTAATTTCCATACCTGTAGTTCCTGATAATATCACGAACTTTCAAGTCTTTGATGATGACCGACATATTCTGGCTTTCTTAGAAAGTTTAGATGTCTTTGAGGGGCAAATTATTGATGAGTCTAACAGGGATCAAGGGGATTGGATCCTTGAGGAATGTGATACAGAGGGAGTTCTTAACTTAAAGAATAATAACATTCCCAAAGGAATGGTGGCCTTGGAGAGAATTTTTGACTCAGATCCAAGGGCTTGAGAGAAGATATCAACTGAAGAAAAGGGAGGCGAATATGAAACAGTTAACCTGGTTGATTCTGGCCCTGAAAAGAATGTCTATATAGGGAAGGCCTACCCTGAATCAATCAAGAAAGAAATATTGGTGGCACTTAAGAAATATATTTCTGCAATTGCTTGGGGATATGAAGACTTAAAGACATTTGATGCTAATATAATGACTCATACTATTCCCCTGAAGCCTGAAGCTAAGCCTTTTTGACAGAAACATCACCCTGTCAATGCTTTGATTGAGCCACTGGTCCTCAAAGAAGTCCAGAAGCTACTCTCTGCAAGGATAATCTTCCTTGTACGCCATTCAACATGGGTGGCCAACTTAGTCCTAGTCCATAAGAAAAACAGAGAAATCAGGGTATGTGTGGACTTTAGGAATTTGAACAGAGCTTCAGAAAAGGATAACTACCCACTCCCTTCACTGGATGAGGTCTTGCAGACTGTCAACGAATCTCAAATGATATCATTCCTTGATGGTTATTCTAGATACAACCAAGTAATGGTTAACTATGAAGACAAAATGAAGACAGTTTTCACTACGAAGTGGGGAACATTCGTGTATAGGAGGATGCCATTCAGTCTGATAAATGCGGGAGCAATTTTACAACATGCCATGGACATAGCGTTCAAGGACTTAATCAATAAGTGCATCATTGTCTACATGGACGACCTGATGGTATTCTCCAAGGACCAACTAAATCATGCTGCAGACTTAACCAAAGTTCTTGAGAGATGCATCTGGTATGGAGTCTCATTGAGTCCAAAAAAATGTGTGTTCGAGGTTTTAGAGGGAAATCTTTTGGGACATGTGATCTCTGAAAGAGGGATTTCAATTGACCCAGATCGAGTCGAGTCCATCCTGAAGATCACTCGGCCTGGAAGCAAGAAGGAAATGAGGTCTTTCTTTGGGAAAATCAACTTTGTGAGAAAGTTCATCATGGGCTTTGCTGAAATCGTGAAACCCTTGAACAAGATGATGAAAAAGGATGCCAAGGTAGAGTGGACTGATGAAGCCAAGGCAACATTTTCACAAGTCAAATGATCCATCTCAAAAGTGCTGGTCCTTACCAGCCTCAATTACATCAGGCCATTCTACATTTACTCTTTTTCCTCTGAGCATTCATGCGCGACTGTTTTAACTCAACGAAAAGGAGAGGCAGAGGAGAGGCTGATTGCATTCATGAGCTCTCCATTCAAAAAAGTGAAAATTAAATATCCACCTCTAGAGAAGCAAGCTTTCACGCTGGTTCGGTTTGTCAAGAAGTTCCGGATTACATCCTCTAGAGTCAAGTCGTCGCAGTAGTTTCTGACGCGGCTGTGAAGTCCCTACTCATGCAAAGCGAGCTAGGAGAAAGGAGAGGTAAATGGATGGCCATCCTGCAAGAATTTGACTTGGAAATACACCCTATGAAGCTAGTCAGGGGCACAGGTTTATCCAAGTCCATGGCGAATGCTAGCGACAACATCATCTATCAGCAATACATGACCCAGAATTTCTCTAATGACCCATGGTATGCTGATACCATTTGCTTTATGCTCAACAATCATTGTCTGAAAGGAATGAATGTGACTCAAAGGAGAGACTTGAGGCTAAAGAGTTTTCATTACATGCTCAAAGGAGGGTTACTATACAGGAAGAATTACGAAGGAGTATACTTGAGATGCCTCGATCATCAAGAGGCCAAACATGTGATCTTTGAGTTTCATGGGAAACATGGCACAGGTCATGGGTCTGCAGATTCTTTGGCACACCAGATCCTTAGATTTGGTTATTATTGGCCCTGTGTATTCAAAGATTCCCATCAGCATGTGAGGACATGTCACACCTATCATATTTTTGCATCAAAGGAATGCCATGCAGCTATGCCATTGTAGCTTGTCTATGAGGTAAGGCCATTTTCCCAATGGGCACTAGATTTCATTGGGGTGATTAACCAGAATTCTTCTATAGGACACAAGTTTATCTTGACTGCTACTGACTACTGCATGAGGTGGACAGAGGCTATACCCTGCAAGCACAACACAACGAAGGTAGTGATCAGGTTCCTCACCGAGTACATCACTACAAGGTTTGGGGTACCCTTCGCTCTAGTATGTGACAACGGCTTTGCTTTTTCTTCTGCTGATTTTATTTCCTAGGCATATGATCACAAGATTGTCTTAAAGTATTCTTCAAATTATTACCCACAAGGAAATGGAGTTGCAGAGTCAACTAATAAGAATCTCTTAGGGGTAATTAAGAAATTGTTAGAGCATAACCTTAGGGACTGGCATACCTAGTTGAGATTCGCATTATGGGAAAATAGGACTAGGATTAAGGCTACTTTAAACACCTCACCATTCAAGCTGGTATATGGCCAAGAGCCTATATTTCTTATCCAATTGCAAATACCTATCCTTGAGTTCATGCAGAAATTCTACTCTAATGACAATAGGATAAAAGTCAGATTAGCTACTTTGTTGAAATTAGAAGAACAAAGAGATGCCGCCCTGCAACAATTCTCTAGGCACCAGGCTATTGTCAAACGTTGGTTTGACAAAAGAGCCAAAATCAAAGCTTTTAGGATATCTGACCTTGTATTGTTATGGGATAAAGCCAATGAAAAGAAGGGCAGTCACCAAAAATTTGACAAACTCTAGCTGGGTCCTTATCAGATTGCCGAGATCCTAGGGGAAAATGCTTTCCAATTGAGTAGCTTAACTGGGGAACTTGTTCCATTGCTTGTCAATGGATAGTTTCTTAAGCACTATTTTGAGTCATAAAGCTTGTTAATTTCTGTTTTGCGTATAGGTAATTCGTTGTTCTTTATGTAGATAATTTATTTGTCTCCTATTTGTAAATAATTTGTATTTTTGTAAATACTTTCTATGTTTCTGCTTGTAAGTAATATGCTGCTCTTGGTGTAAATAATTTACTCTTTGTTTGTAACTAGTTTGTTGTTTATTCATTTGTTCTTTCCTTCTGTCCGTTGTTTTTCCTTTGTTGTTTGGTCTCTGTTTGTTTTATTCTTTGGGGTTGATCTATCTTGTCCATCTAAAATTGTGGGTTGTTATCTGAAGCATACTTTGGTCATTAGGAGAGAAGTGGTTTAGGTATTTTCAAGCTTTCTGATTGGGTGATTTTGTCCTAAACTTTTGTTTTATGCCTATTGTCAATAAAGGTTATGAAAGGTCTTGAAAGCAAGGTGCAAAGTAATAACCTTCTTTAGCTCTCCCTAAATCTTTCACAAATCATCAAGACCATCACCTGTTGTAATGGTATATCCATCCTAGGGTGATAATGTTGTAAGATTTGAGTGAAAAATCCGATCTCCCAAGTGCTGTTACGAGGTCCATGGTAGTTTTCAACCCAGATCAGATGTTAAACATCTGACATATTGAAAAAGAACTAAATTAAATATCTTAAACTCTATGAGAAAACACAAAAAAAAAAAAGAGGAAAGAAAAGAATTATCTAAAGAGTGTTAGCTCTCAAAAATGTAGGTTGAATGCCTCAAGAGGCTGCCAATCTCTTGATACACTTTAGGGTAACAAACAAGGTCAAGAGAACTCAACCTTCTACTCTTTAGGTGCTGCTAACCTGGGCGGGTGGGCGGGTGTACCTTTTGAATTGAGTAGGATTATCTTATGATTATCCTTCTAAAATGCTTTGTCCACAATGGCAAATGGAAGTGAACAAATGAAACCAAACTTGATAGCAATCTTTTGATCTAAATCCTAAAATGCTTAATTAATAGATATAAAGAAACTGAATGAATTCAAATGATGAAATTGTAGAGACCAGTGCCTTGTTGGGTATGTGGAGTCAAATGAAACATAAGTGGGCAACTTATTCTGGCAGAAAATCAAATTGCAGGCATATGATTTGTTCATAACTTGTATAAACAATGCAGGATTATGACTACTAAGCTCTACTTTAATAATCTAGATGAATCTTTCTGATTACTGTGATCAACAAAAAGGATTTAATCTCTACTTGAGAGAACCAGTCAATTAATCACACAGATACAACAAATGTGCACTGATAAACTGAAAATAAGCTTGTTACTTCAATTTAAACAACCAGAAATAATCAACTTGGAGACAGCTTAGCAATGATTTTCAATAAACTCAACATACAATTGACACTAGAAATAACCTACCACACCAACTGATTTTCATTGAATTCGCCATTTGAAAACATGCATATAGTCTCTGATAAAAGAAAGCTATTCTAATGTAGCCATTCCTAATCTACTGTATGTGATCTAAAATCTGATCTTCTCTCAATTACAATCGGGGTGCATATTTATACACCAGCATTAGGAAAATAAAATATTTGAAATTCTAAGTTGGCTCTCCACAGAATTCGGGCTCCAATTCATGTCGGCCTGCAACGGAAATTAAGCATTTACATGTCGGCCACAACATTTGAATATTGTTAATCGCCAGTGAACTAGTCGCCAGGATAATGCAACAGTATGGCGAAGGCAATTCAATCATCGATCGCTAGCCATCCCGCGTTCCTCTGTTCTTCGTGCTTCGCTGTGACCATCCACCGTCAGTGAGATGTTATACAACATATATGATGTTTCATCGAGATCCCCTTTATGTCTTGTGTGTCGCTGTTACTTATTGCTCTCGAGGAGACATTATGGAGAATTCAATTGTTATGCCGAAAGCCCCGAGTTCACTTTAGATCGCCAGGAGAATGCCGATCTCACACCGATAGAAACCATATGTCCCATGCATGTTGCCGTAACTTGCAACTGTCAGGGAGACCCTATAGAGATTACCCTTTGTTTCACCGAAAGTCCACATGAAACACTTTGGTCACTGTAACTTCCAACCTTCCGCAAGACATCACATAGAGTATGTTATGTCTTACTGAAAACCTCGAGCTCACATCTTCATTTCGCTAAGACAACACCAACCTCATGTCGAAGGCCATTCATTGGAATTTGTCAGCAAGACCCAATAGGTTCGCTATGACCCTACCTCGAAGAAGAGTCTCTCGCCAAAAAGTAGCATTCATATGCCGGTCGGGGAGACATACAGAAATGGCTATGACATCCCACCGATGTGAAATCTCACACCGATAGGCACCCACTTTCACCGGTCGGCAAGTCAAAGCAACCTCGCTGTGACATCACATTGATGCCCAAAATCTTACAGATATATGTATCCTCCTATCACCGAAATAGTGCGAAAGTCATGCCGAAAGATGAATGCAGAAGTCCTATGATCGCTATGACATCAGATGAGTCTTGCCGATAGGCAACTCAGACTCATGCAAGCAAAAAATGCAACATGGGTCGGGGAACCCCTTACCATCACAAGTCGAAATAGACCAAAATGTGAAAAATGCATGACACAATCGAACCAATGAGGCAAATATGGACAAAAAGTGGGAAGAATGACATGAAAACAAACCCCTGTGCTCATGATGAGCACCATATGGAAACTTAGGGTTATGGAGAACATGTGAAAATATTTAGAAATTTACAGTCCCAACAAAGAGAAAAAGGATTCAATATGACTGGGTGATTCCAGTATCTCTACCGGGGCTATGGACGCCTGGCTGACAGTAGAGCAATGCTGTGAGAAAACTAGAGGTATCTCCGTCAGGGCTATGGAAGCCTGACTGGTAGCAGAGCAATGCCCGTGATATCATTGTACAAAGGAAATCAACTCATGTAGCTCAAATCTTCCACATTGTTGTTCAAAAGATGAAGAAAACTTTATGAAAGGATGATACACTTTCAAGCACACACATAGATTCAGGGGTAGCTAGTGTTGATTTACATTTGAGATTCTAGCTCAACCTTGCTTATTAAAACTAACCCAACTGGAGTTGTGATGCTCATAAACTAGGAGTTCTTCTTGCTGAGGATTCAATGAAATAATCACAGGCAATAATGGATTTCATTATGATTTATCTTATGTCCTTCTGTTAACTAATGGGGACTCTATTTTGCAGGAATAAATCACACACATGATGATATTTGCCAAGGGAGCTCAGTTGGAATGCATTCCTTAGTCCAGTTGGTCACAATTTTCCTCTAAGAAGAAATTCGGCGAGACTTTGCTGATGTCTTGCCGACTACCAGTGCATTCTATCGATAGGCATCTGTGTTGCCTATTGGAAAGACCCTGGAGATGTCACAATGATTAGAAATCATATGCAAGCATCTATCGGCAAGATATCATTCATCGTCCCGACAACTAGGAGTTTCCTATCGACATGAAAGCTTGTCTTCAGGGAAAGGTCTTGGCAAAGTCTCAATGTCTCATTGACTGGTGGCAAAAGGATCCATACATCGACGGGAGGTTTTCTCTTCACCAAGAAGTCTTGCCGAAGGCTTCATGTCTCACCGACCACCGAGAAAGATATACCTTTTGGTGAGAGGCCTTTGCGGCGGGGAGATGTCTCAGTGAAGTCTTCGGGTCTCACTGACAAGGCACCAAGTGGGAATCATTCGATATGAGGTCCTGCAATCTTTCCAACCTAGAATGTACCACCGATAAGAAAATACATCAGGGGGAGGATGGGATTATCACAACGACAAAGGATGTGCTTATGGAGATCCCTCAGTGAAGCATAATGTATCTATAGGACGTCTCCCTAATAGGGGAGTGTTATGGCGATGCAAGTAGTGCGAAGGAAAGCACATCGGTATGACTCCTAGACAATAAGCAAAAGTCTTGCTGAAGGGAGTTGCATTCGGTGAAGGATAAAACCTTTGGCATGATGTATGGCCGAAGGGGTGAGGTCACAGTGACAAAAGCGACATCCGCGTAGTGATCCAGGATCGCTATGGTGTCTCAATGACCGAGTGATGTCTTCTTGAAGTGATAGGAGATCACCAAAAGATAACGCTCTTAGTGAGAAGTCTCACCGACATGAGGAGGTCACACCAAAAAGGTCAAGGTCAGGGAAACTGAAGGAACTCGAGGAGACTCTGAACAAATGGAATGGGTTTGGTAAGATGTCTTGTTGACCTGATGATGTCTCCCCGACATAAAAAAATAGGCTCACAGACAGAATGAGGACTTCGCCATGTGGTTTTCTTGAAGCAATAGGAGATTTCCAAAAGATAACGCTCTCAACGATAAGTCTCACTGACATGAGGAGGTCACGCCAAAAAGGTTGAGCTCGGGGAAACTGAAGGAACTCGGGGAAACTCTGAACAAATGGAACGGGTTTGGTAAGATGTCTTGCCGACCGAATGATGTCTCCCCGACATAATGAAATGGGCTCGCCGATAGAACAAGGACTTCGCCATGTGGTCTTGCCAAAGGAATGTTGTCTTGTCGACAAGACGAGCTCACGAAGGATATAGGACTCAGTGTAATGTCTCGCTGACTCATGAAGGTCACGCCAAAATAAAGGAAACCGGGGAGACTCCAGAAGCATAAAGGGATTCAATGAAAGGTCTCCCCGAGATTGAAGGAGTCTTGTCGATACAAGACGAGCTCGATGAAAGATCCTAAGCTCGACATGACGTCCTGCTGACCCGATAGGGTCTTCCCGATGCAAAGTGGACTCGGTGAGAATTAAAAGGAGTTTGTTGACGGTCTTGCCGATAGCAATGGATTTACCAGTAAGGAGTCTTGTCGATAACCAAGGAGGGTCTCAGTGGGAGAAGAGGAGTTCGGGGTAAAGTCTCCCTGACACGATAAAGTCTCCCTGACCTAGGTGTGCTTGCCGAAAGAATGCAGTCTCGCTGATAGGCTTTGCAAGTTCAATACGACTTCCACAGCTCGTCAAAACATCTTGCCGACTGCCATATGCTATGCCGATAACTGTTAAGAAAAAATCACATCGAGGAGACACCGATGGTGTCTCACCAACATGCGATACTGTTCAAACCACTTTTGACTGCTTAATGAAGCTCACGTGGTGTATGCCTGACCAATCAAAGGAGGAAAAAAAAGTGATTCATTGGTCCCTTTGACCAATTGACTGTTCCTGTGGAAAGGACTAACAGAATGCAAGCAAGATGGATTCCTTCTAAGAACAGATGATGATGGATCAACTCAAGTGTAATGTTCAAATCTACAAGGAGGTCTGATGATGTTCCAGAAGATGGTCAACCTGCAACAGAAGTCTGGAATATGAAGGAGGCCGAGGGAAGGAAGGATCTGTGACTCACAGGGACAGCTGTAGTAACCACTGGTGGAGATTGATCAATATTAATGGTAAAGTGCCCTGGAGCATTCAAGGTGTCCCCAACAGAGTTCAAGGTGGACACAGAGACAAAAGAGTAAATGCGACAGCTGCAAAAGATCTAAGGTCATTCCCGGAAGAACCTTTCAACAATATGGACAACAGGGCTCCGCTTTGAATGCAATTTTGACTTTCCTCAGAAAGCTCTGAGAGTTGACTCTCCTGGAAGCAAATATTTTGTAAAACCCTAGTGTTGGGGACAGCGCATTCTTTTGGTACACACTCTATATAAATGGAATTCTTGCCTCTTTGTAAGGGTTAGAACTTCTAGTGTTAGAATTTTTAGAGTTAGAACTTTTAGAACTGGTAGAGAAGAGTAGAAGAGTTAGAAATTAGAAAGAAAGTCAGTAAGAGAAGACAGAACTGCATCCTGATTCTTTGTAATGGGAGTTCCCTTTTGTCTTCTTGTTTTAGTAGTTAGATTCAGTATGGGCTATAATGTATTTTTTCAAGTTCTTTTAGTGTAGTTGGAAACAATCTGGAGACGCAAATTCTTTGTACACTGGTGATTGTGCCAGCTTTGTAAATATTGCTTATCTATTTTAATAACAGTAGAAGCAATAAGAGTTTAATCTACTTCATGTTGTGTTCCTGAATGATATTTGTCTTAATTTGATCATTTGATTTGTGAAGTCTTCAAGGAATGAAATATTATTTTGTGTTTAATTTAAATGGTAACTTAAAATCTGTTATTCGAGTTAGCACTATGAATGAAAGAGGTTGTGTGTCAATCACAAGTTTACTTTGTTCTACAGTTTTAGTTTACAATTCCTTGAAGTTAACAAGTCTGGTTAAGGTTGGATGAACTATTGTTCTTTTATGTTTCAAACTATGATCTATCTTTTGCTGTTTCTTTAAAACCCCAATTAGATTAGGTTTTATTTCATGTTTGATCTTAGGACAATCCAGAAGCCCAACACCAATAGGCCCCTTAAATATTACTGTTACATTTACCAATTGAGCAACACTAGCACAGTTGAGAACCAACTACAAGGACCTTGGGAGCTGAGATATCCATGTGATCATCTTTCTCTTTTAGGAGAAACAAAGTAGCAATATTTTGTTTGCATGTTGTTGTGCCAAAACCCACATCAAGAGGAGTGTCTTTGATACTTCCATCTACACCAAAATTTGGGTATAGGTGGAGTGCAAAATATTTGAGGAACCCTCATCAATCATCAAAAAATCCCCTAAAAAATCTCCTATAGCTTCTAAACAAGACTTGAACCAAAAATGGAGAGGAAAGTTTGGGAGTCTCACCCATAGAGGCACTTTATCAAAAGTCTCTATTGCGGGGTTGAAAGCTGGATGCCATGGCTTCAAGGAAAGAGAAAATTTATCCTTCCAACTCCATAAATAATCACACAGAACTTTATTTCTATCAGCCATAGTTTTAAAAACAACAATAAAATATCCTTTGTAAGTTGGGTAGATTTGAACGCAACCATCCACAATGGTCTCCTAGTGTTCAAAAATCCATTTATGTAGTTCACACAAACGTGACCAAAAACTCCTAAAGCATCCAATCAGTCCTAATCCTGAGAAAACTTTAATATTATGCAGTACCTCATCCTCAATCTCCTCATGCAGACAAATCGATGCTATGTTGGCCTTCAGAGCATCAGTTTCCTTCCCCAGTGCTTGTAGGTGAGGTTTTAACGAGGTAGTAACACCCCCTAATTGGCTTCCACTAGTGTTCTCCCTGAAGCTCATTCCTTTGCCTAGCTCACCTCGCACAATGTTGTTTTCATCAGGCAGTAGCGATGTTTCCTTTTTCCCAACAATTTTTGCAACTGCCCTGTAGCTCTGTGAGTATCCAACAAAAAGAGCCATTGCAGCCCTAACTCCCACAAATGAACACAACTTCATCGCTCCCCATATAGAGTTACTTCATCATCTTTATTGATATAATACAAAGATCAATATTTTTTTTTAATTCAAATATTTAATTTCCATTAGTGCTTCCTTGCACCATGATTTTTCATTCCTTCTCAATTCTCCATTATATTGTCATGGTCAAATGCATTGTCATACTCATTTACATGCTCTTTGAATGGTTTGAGTGTTAATTTACCATAACTATTATATTTTAATTTTTCATACTTGGTTGTACTATATTTTCAATTTATTTTACCTTAGAGGATAATAAAATGTTTTAGCTTCACTTACCATATTTGTAGCAATAAATATTTTTTTTACCTCCTCTTCCATTCTTGTAAAATCCTTGGAACTATCACACACTTCCTATAGTTGCAACACTTATCTACTACAAATGCATCAACTACACTTGTAGCTTCATACCTTAATTCCTTCTCTTTTGCACCTACTTGAAATATATTCCCTACTCTCTTACTTTTATACAACATTATCCATACACTCTTATTTTATTGTTCTTACTTGCAACACCTAATTTGTGTCCACTTGCATCTCCTCTATGACTTTGTCCATAATACTTGTATCCTCACCCTTGTATTCTCTATAGTT
Source organism: Sequoia sempervirens (assembly GCA_007258455.2). Classification (NCBI taxonomy): domain Eukaryota; kingdom Viridiplantae; phylum Streptophyta; class Pinopsida; order Cupressales; family Cupressaceae; genus Sequoia; species Sequoia sempervirens. Next base: position 253,406,234 of record VDFB02075321.1, on the reverse strand, counting down.
TTTAACCTTTTCTTATTCTCCCTTAAAGTCTTCAACATTGCCTCAAAATCCTCATTTATACTAAATGCTACTTAAACCATTGTTCATCCTCACTATCACTATCTACCATTTTACAAGTATGACCTCCTTTCTTACTACCTTTTAATAGATCCATCCTCTTTTTTATTACCACTATATTTGATTTCTTATCTCATTTTATTGGTTGAGTGTTTCATGAGGTCTTTAATTTATTTGCATGATATCTCAAACTATAGGATGCATCCACATGCATATTGCTACCATAGTCCATTAATGTTGTAATCTCAAGTCTTAGGGTTGTGACCTTAGTAATAATTTTGAAATTTTTGTGATGACATATTTCAAATTGAACTAGGTCTAATTGAGTAAATTTTTAGGAAGTATAATTCAAGTTTAATGTTAATGATTGAAGGAACTAGTGATGAAAAATTGGCCCCTCAAAGTTTCACTAGTCAACTTCTCTTAAGTATCTTAAGAGACTTTGTCACACACTTGTATTCTAAAACCATTGGGACATAAAGCATGTGAAATAGAGCCTCCTCTAGCATTCACGTAGCCACATTGACATGTTGGCATATTCTATTTAGCCTCATGAGGCAAAGAACAAAAAATATGGCTCCTATAAAGGTTGTTCTGAACACCATTGACGCTTTTTGTAACATTCCAACCATCGTCACCACAGTCAAATGGTTTTGAGATAATAAAAATTGAGAAAAGCTATCGCTGAGGGAACCTATAGGCACCTGTAGGATCAAATGGAACATCTATAGGTTTCAAGGATTCTAGGAGCTATCCCATCATAGTGTGGCATTTTTTTGCACTTAGGCTCTTAAGAGACTTTGTGGGATGCTTATATCTTGAAATGATAAGAATGCTTGGGGTACAAAAAATGATCTCCCATAGAAAGTTTCCCACCCTGAGATGTTGGCATAATCTATTTGGACCCACGAGGTCAAGAAAAAATATGGCTCCTAGCAAGGTTGTGTTGAATGTAAATGAGGCTTTTTACAACATTGAAACCATCATCACCACAAGAAAATGGTTTTGAGATAAGAAAACATGAGAGTATATTGTGGAGGAACCCTTCATGCACCTATAGGTTTAGACAAAATGTCTATAGGTTCCACAAATTTTGAGAACTACCCTATCATAGATTGGAAAATTTATGCACTCAGGTCTCTTAAGAGACTTTTATTGAATGCTTGTAGCTCAGAATGAGTGGGATTCTTGGAGTGTAAAACAATACCTCCCATAGTTTTAAAAAACCCAGCTCAATGTGTTGGTGTAGTCATTTTTTCCCAAAGAGGTGAACAAAAATTATGGCTCTTGGCAAGGTTGTGTTAAATGTCATTGATTCTTTTTGCAAGATTGCAACCATTACCACCGTGATCAAATGGTTTTGAGATAAGAAAAGGTGAGGGAGTATATTGTAGAGGGAACCTACATGCACTTGTAGGTTTAGACAAAACTTCCATAGATTCCATGGATTTCGATAAATACCCCATAATAGTTTGGAAATTTTTGCACTTAGGTCACTTAAGAGACTTTTTCATATGCATGTAGCTTGGAATGATCGAGATTCTTGGGGTGTGAAATGGGACCTCCCCTATCATTCAACTACCCACCCTAACATATTAACATAGTTAGTTTGGATCCATGAGGTGAAGAAAAAACTATGGCTTCTAGCAAGGTTGTGTTGAATGCAAATGATTCTTTTTATAACATTGTAATAATTGTCCCAATGGTCAAATGGTTTTGAGATAAGAAAAAATGAGAGAGTATTATGGAGGGACACTATGTGCACTTTTAGGTTTATATGGAACATCTGTAGGTGCTATGGATTGTTTGAACTACTATATTATAGATTGGAATTTTTTCACACTTAAGTCTCTTAAGAGACTTTTTCTGGATTCTTGTAGGCCAAAATGATTGCAAAACTTGAAATGAAAATGAGAACTACCATAGCACTCAACCACACACCTTGATGTGATGGTGCAGTGATAGAGATAGGGTTGGATTGAGATAAACACAATCCCAATGCTCTAGGTCTCCAATAGATAAACCCTTGGTGTTTCACTCCACCAATCAACCTATAGGTCCTAAAGGTATTTAGGCACCCCTGGTCACTTGCCAACCCTGCTATCAATTTCAGTTTGCTGCTATCAAGCCATTCTTGATGCTTTTCCTCACTTTCTCCATCTAGCCCTTAATTCCTTTAAAGACTAGACAACCTCAAAATCCTCCTAACAACGTGTGCAGGGGTGTGCATAGGTTTTCTTGGCTTCAAAACGGTCTAGGAATGGTCCTTGTCCAAGCTCAACTCTTCTTTCTTCTATCGCTACCACCATACCCTAGGTTAGGGTTTTAGGAGGGCTACTAGGATTAGGTCTCCTCACACAATAAAAATGCTTATCACTCCTCTCCTTCACCTTATCAGGCCATACTTGCTTCTGTCACCCTGGCTCAAATTTGGAGCACTTCAATATTTTCTTGGTTTTGGACCTTCTCAGGCCGTACACAGGGCTAACACAGATTTTGAGAAATTTAGGGCTTTTTTAAAGCCTTTCTTGGACACACAAAGGACTGTTCTCTTTCTTCAGCCACCAGATGAATTGGTATTTGTTCTTGCCTCTTTTCAGACCTTTGTAAGGCCCCCTGCAACCTTTACACACCTTGGGTTTCCAATAGTTAGTCATCCCTGCACATTTGGAAAAACTTTTGCTAAGTCTTTCCTAACCGGGCATGACCTGCTCGCCTAGGAATAGACCTTTGGCATGCTATATTAACTCATACAAATTCCTAATGCTAACATATATACAATTAAGGAAGTTAGCCACATTACCAAGGTTCCCATACTTCTTGGTACAGTGGGAGTGCGGGCTAAAGCTCCATCTTTATTCCATTTTCTAGTCAAAACAACAAGTAAAGGAAAACTTAGAAATTACAAGAAAGAAAGAAAATGATATAAAAACTATCTAATGGTGCAAATAGAACTTCTAGAGGCTTCAATACGTGCTAAAATAATCCACAAAATTCCTCATTTAATTCATTCAAGCAGCTGCTACAGAAAACAATAATAGTAAACAAAGTTTCCACGCAAAAAATTGTTGTTTCTTTTTATTTTTCTCTTAAAACTACCAACATTCAAACTTCTAACCCCCTTCAAGGATCGAGAACCACCTTTTACCATGCTTAGAAAATAGTTAGGTTTTCATTTTTAGCCTAAGAACGACCAAAAGCTTGCTTTTGTAAAACACAATGTGTTTTCAAATTTTTGGCAAAAGTTTAGGAAATGAACACAATAAGGATTCCAACCTTATTTAACTCTTAACCTAAGAACCAAAAGGTCCTCAAACACAATCTAAATGGTATTTGAGACCTTACCAAAACAACAAAAGGGATTTTTAAAACAAAACTTCTAACCAAGCTTGTATTTTGGCACCTTAGCAAGTGCTCCTGCACCATTCTCCCCCTCTCAGCACAAACATTAAGAACTGGAAAGAGGGATCATTGCCATTTCAATACCAAGTTTCTTAAATTGATCTTCTTGTATCCATGTGGCCTCTGATTCAAGCTTGCCCTTCCACTTGATAAGGTGCTCCATGTATGCCTTGTGTCTGGTAGCTTTCTTCACCCTAGACTCCAAGACCTTCTCTGCCTGAGGTTTCGCTTGATTTGGAAGGGGTATATTACTGATATCCTTAAAGATTTCTTGACTGTTCTGACCTTCATCACTGACTGTCCCCTTATACCTGATCAAATCAGCAACATTAAAGACTGGAGATATACCCAAAGCTGATGGAAGCTCTACCTTGTATGCATTCTTCCCATACTTAGCTAATACCTTGCATGGTCCTACTCTTTTCATCTACTTTTTGGTAGACATGCTCTTTTGCAACCTTGATTTGTTAAGATGAACCATGACATAGTCACCTACTTGGAATTGCACATCTCTCCTTGACTCATCAACTTTATCTTTTAATTTTTGTGTTGCTGCTGTAATTGTCTTCTTAACCTGCTCATGAATCTCCTTCATGGTCTGAGTGAAGTCTTCTGCATGTCCACTCCTATTCTCTTGAGATCCAAGGTCTCTAAGTTCACAAACTCCTCTTGGGTGCATCCAGTACACAACTGCAAATGGACTTTTCCCTGTAGTTCTATTCACACTATCATTATAAGCATACTCGGCTTGAGAAAGTACCATATCCCATGTTTGTCCATATTCCTTTGTCAAGCACCTCAATAGGTTACCTAACACTCTATTAACCACCTCTGTTTGACCATCGGTCTGAGGATGGTAAGCTGATCCAAATGAGAGATTTGTACCCAATCTGCTCCACAATGTTTTTCAAAAATGGCTCATGAACTTCACATCCCTGTCTGATACAATGCTCAATGGAAATCCATGGATTCTTACAACTTCCCTAAAAAAGAGATGAGCTATGTAACTTGCATCATGTGTGGTTTTGCAAGGAATGAAGTGACTCGTCTTGTTGAATTTGTCTACAACTACATAAATACTATCAAAACCATTTTTAGTCTTAGGAAGACCTACCACAAAATCCATGCTCACACACTCCCATGGTCTGTTAGGAATAGGTAGGGGCTGATACAAACTAGCATTGCTAGCTCCCCCTTTGGCTTTCATGCAAACAACACACTATTCCACATACCTTCTGACATCTCTTGCTAACTCAGGCCAGTAATAGAACCTTTGAACTAGCTCTAAAGTTTTGTTAATACCAAAATTCCCACTAAGACTGCCATTATGTTTCTCTTGGATCAGATTTTCCCTCATTGACCCTCTTGGGACACATAATAGATTACCCTTAAACAACAGTCCATTTTGTAGAGTATACTCAGCATATTGACTATGAAAATTATTTTCAAAATCTGAACATACCTTGTAGGCTTCTAAGAAATCTTCATCCTCACCATAGAGGTCTTTGAAACTCTCCAATCCAATGATTTTCAGTTGTATCTCTTGGACTGTCAACATTCTCCTGCTTAATGCATCTGCTACTTTGTTTTGCTGTCCCTTCTTGTGCTTAATGGTAAATGTAAAGGCTTGGATGTACTCCATCCATTTCAAATGTCTATTGCTTAAATTCTCTTGGGTATTGATGTAACTGAGTGCCTGGTTATCTGTGAAACCGCAAACTCTTTAGGCAATAAATAATGCCTCCACTTCCTAGGGGACTGCACTAAAGCATAAAGTTCTAGATCATAGGTGGAGTATTTTTTCTTGGATTCATTGAGTTTTTCACTAAAGAAGGCTACAGTCCTACCTTCTTAACTAAGGACTCCTCCTACTGCTACTCCACTTGCATCACACTCAACTATAAACAATTTATCAAAACTAGGCAATAATAGGATAGGTTGTGTTGCCACTTCTTGTTTCAAATTTCCAAACCCTTTATCAGCCTCTTGACTCCATTTAAACTTTATTTTCTAACCACCCTTGATTGTATCTAACACCGGTGCACAGATGCCACTAAAATTCCTTATGAACTTCCTATAAAATTGAGACAAACCATGAAAACTTCTTACCTCAGTTGTTGTGGTTGGTGTAGGCTAGTTTAGGATGGCTTCCACCTTGCTTGGATCCATCTTCAAGGTTCCTTGGGATACTACAAATCCTAGATACACAAGCTCTTGTTTGAATAACTCACACTTCTGAAGGTTGATTGCCAATTGTTCTTCTTGCAGCCTTTTGAGTACCATCTCCACATGTTTCAAATGTTCTTCTGCTGTCTTACTAAAAATCAGTATGTCATCCAAGTAGACTACCACAAAAATCCCTGTGAAATCCTTAAGCACCTCATTCATTAGTCTCATGAACGTGCTAGGGGCATTGGAGAGGCCAAATGGCATCACTTTCCACTCATACAAACCATCATTTGTTTTAAAATCTGTCTTCCATTCATCACCCTCCTTAATTCTGATTTGGTGATACCTGCTCTTAAGATCTAACTTGGTTTAATACTGTGCTCCTCCAAGGAAATCCATTAAATCTTCAATTCTAGGTATTGGGAATCTATACCTAATAGTGATCCTATTAATTGCTCTAGAATCAGTACAAAGTCTCCACTTACCTCCTTTCTTTGTTGCTAAAACAACTGGGATTGCACAAGGGTTGATGCTCTTTTGAATTAGACCTTGATTTAACAATTCTTCCACTTGCCTAGCCACCTCTTGGTTCTGCTCAGGTGTAAGCTTGTATGCTGCTTTGTTAGGCAATGAGGCTCCAAGTATGAAGTCAATTTGATGATTTATTGCTCTCTTTGGTGGTAGAGTTGCAGGTGTTCCATCACTCACTATACTTTTGTACTTTTATAGCAGCCTTTGAACTATTTCAGGTATGACTGTCTTCTCAGCCTTTTCTTCCTCTTTGGACTGCATTAAGACCACATAACCTTCATTCCCTTGGTGTATATCCTTGATGAACTCCTTACCACTGCTCAACATAATGTTAGGTACCTTAGACTGCCCTTCATCATCCTCAGTCAATGATTGCAGCTTGAAGGTTCTTCCATCCTTCTTGAATTCTATAGTGTTCTCCTTTCCATGATATATAACACCTCTATCATATTGCCATGGCCTGCCAAGAAGAATATGGCATGCATCCATGGGTAGTACATCACAAATCAGCTTGTCTTTGTAGCCTCTAATTGAGAATTCTATTGTGACCTGCTCATTCACTAGAACACTCTGCCCTTTGTTCAACCATGTGACTTTGTAAGGGTTGGTATGAGGTACCTTCTACAATTTTAACTTAGTTACTACCTCCTCATAGATGATATTATCTATAGAACCATAATCTACAATGACCTTGCATACCTTTCCCAATATCCCGCACCTTGCTCTAAACAAAGTTCTCCTTTGCTTGGGTTCTTCCTTGACCGGTTGTCTGATCAAAACCCTGTTAAGCATCATATTTTCACCTACTTCTGATTCTATATGGCTGATCTCAGGTGATTTGACACTCATGGTGTCCTCTTGTGCATAAGCTACTCTTTTCTCATTGCTAGATGAAGAATCTTTCTCCGGGCATCTATAAGCTGGATGACCTAGCTGATTACAGTGATAACATTTCATGGTGGCAAAGTAGGAGTTACTTCTACCTACTCCTCTTCCTCTGTTTGAACCTCCTTGAGGTCCTCTTCCTCTATTAAATCCTCCTCTTGAAGATGTTTCACCTCCATGCTCAGTAAGCTTAGATTCTCCTTGGGTTCTTTGATCATTACCTCTTCCTTGGTAACCTCCATGCTGTCCTCTTTGATCTCTGCCTCTTCCTTTTCCCTTAGAGGACTGATCATGCTTTCTTTTATTCCTCTCTTCAATCTTTATAGCCAGCTGATAACATTGGTGGACTGTCTTGGAGCTGAGTAAAGCCATCTCTTCCTGTATGTTCCACTTCAAACCATTAAAGTACCTAGCCACTTTTAGGCTTTCCTCTTCTGCCACATTTGATCTCAAGCAAAGCTTCTAAAACTCTTCAGTATAGGTGTTGACATCTTCATCTTTTTGTCTTAAAATCTGCCTCTTCTTGTGAAGTTGGATCTCATAATCATCTGGCATATATACTTCTTTCACTTTAGCAACCATTCCTTTCCAGGTTGATATGGGTTGCTTACCTTCTTTCTCCCTTTCAGTCTGAACAAACTTCCACCATGTCAAAGCTGATCCTCTCAACCTTGATTTTGCAACCTTCACCTTTTGTGCTTCAGTGACTCCATCACACTCAAAGCGATTCTCCATTCCATCTATCCAGTCCATAACCAAATCAGGATCCATCTTTCCATGGAATAGTGGTATGCCATCAAGTCCTTTGCCACTCAGGGCTTTTAATGCCTTCAAGAAAGTATCCTCCTCTAGAACAGGGTCAGGTTCAAGGACTTTGTCTTCCTCTACAACCTCTTCTTCTTTTGGCACTTTACCTTCCAACCTTGCATCCTTCAACGCTTTCTCAAGTTGCTCTATTCTTTCTTTTAAGGACTTTTTGTCCTCTTCTTGTTCCTCAACCATCTTGGTTAACTGTGCATTTGTCACCATGTTGGGCGTCTCACTTGACTCAACTTCTGACATATAAGCTGCTTTCCCAAATCTTTAGCTAGGCTCTGATACCAATTTGATAGAGACAAGGTTGGATTGAGATAAACACAATCCCAATACTCTAGGTCTCCAATAGATAAACCCTTGGTGTTTCATTCCACCAATCAACCTATAGGTCCTAAAGGTATTTAGGCACCCCTGGTCACTTGCCAACCTTGCTATCAATTTCAGTTTGCTGCTATCAAGCCGTTCTTGATGCTTTTCCTCACTTTCTCCATCTAGCCCTTAATTCCTTTAAAGACTAGACAATCTCTAAATCCTCCTAACAACGTGTGTAGGGGTGTGCATAGGTTTTCTTGGCTTCAAAATGGTATAGGAATGGTCCTTGTCCAAGCTCAACTCTTCTTTCTTCTATCGCTACCACCATACCCTAGGTTAGGGTTTTAGGAGGGCTACTAGGATTAGGTCTCCTCACACAAGAAAAATGCTTATCACTCCTCTCCTTCACCTTATCAGGCCAAACTTGCTTCTATCACCCTGGCTCAAATTTGGAGCACTTCAATAATTTCTTGGTTTTGGACCTTCTCAGGCCGTACATAGGGCTAACACAGATTTTGAGAAATTTAGGGCTTTTTTTAAGCCTTTCTTGGACACACAAAGGACTGTTCTCTTTCTTTAGCCACCAGATGAATTGGTATTTGTTCCTGCCTCTTTTCAGACCTTTGTAAGGTCCCCTGCAACCTTTACACACCTTGGGTTTCCAATAGTTAGTCACCCTTGCACATTTGGAAACACTTTTGCTTAGTCTTTCCTAACCGAGCATGACCTGCTCGCCTAGGAATAGACCTTTGGCATGCTATATGAACTCATAAAAATTCCTAATGCTAACATATATACAATTAAGGAGCTTAGCCACATTCCCAAGGTTCCCATACTTCTTGGTACAGTGGGAGTGCGGGCTAAAGCTCCGTCTTTATTCCATTTGCCAGTCAAAACAACAAGTAAAGGAAAACTTAGAAATTACAAGAAAGAAAGAAAATGATATAACAACTATCTAATGGTGCAAAAAAAACTTCTAGAGGATTCAATACATGCTAAAATAATCCATAAAATGCCTCATTTAATTCATTCAAGCAACTGCTACAGAAAACAAAAGCAGTAAACAGAGTTTCCATGCCAAAAATTGTTGTTTATTTTTATTTTTCTCTTAAAACTGCCAACATTCAAAATTCTAACCCCCTTCAAGGATCGAGAACCACCTTTTACCATGCTTATAAAATAGTTAGGTTTTCATTTTTAGCCTAAGAACGGCCAAAAGCTTGCTTTTGTAAAACACAATGTGTTTTCAAATTTTTGGCAAAAGTTTAGGGAACAACCACAATAAGGATTCCAACCTTATTTAACTCTTAACCTAAGAACCAAAAGGTACTCAAACACAATCTAACTGGTATTTAAGACCTTAACAAAACAACAAAAAGGATTTTTAAAACAAAACTTCTAACCAAGCTTGTATTTTGGCACCTTGGCAAGTGCTCCTGCACCATGCAGTCCATTTGGCTCCATGAGGCAATGAATAAAAAATACGGTTCCTGGAAAGGTTGTGCTAAATGCCATTGATGCTTTTTGTAACATTTCAACCATCATTTCCATGACCAAATAGTTTTGAGATATAAAAAATTGAGAGAGGATATTTTGGAGGGACACCTATAGGTTTTGAAATAATTTCCTTATGTGCCATACATTTTTAGAACAACCCTGTCATAGTTTTCCAATTTCTTACATTTATGCTTCTTAAGATACTTTCTCATATGTTTGTAGCCTAGAATGATCAAGATTATTGGGGTGTTGAATGAGACCTCCCATAGAATTCAATCATCCATGTTGGTGCACCAATGTGTTGGAATAGTGAATTCAACCCCACAAGGTGAAGAAAAAATATGGCCCTTGAAAAGGTTGTGTTGATGTCATTAACACTTTTTGAAAAATTGTAACCATCATCACCACAATCAAATGGTTTTGAGATAAGAAAAATTGAGAGAGGCTATTGTGGAGGGACCTTACATGCACTTTTATGTTAAAAATAAATGTCTATAGCTGCCATGGATTTCAATAAATACCTCATCATAGTTTGGCATTTTTTTGCACTTAGGTCTCTTAAGAGAATTTGTTGGATGTATGTAACATGTAATGATTATGATTTGTTTGGGGTGAAAAACAAGACCTCATCTAATTTAACCATCCACCCTAATGTGTTCGTGTATTCTATTCATCCCCATGAGGTGAAAAGAAAAAATAATGTATCTTGGCAAGGTTGTGTTGAACTCTAGTGATGCTTTTTACAACATTGCAACCATCATCGCCACAGTCAAATGGTTTTGAGATAATAAATAATGAGAGCTCAGATATTGCAAAGGGATCCTATCTATACCTATATGTTTAGATATAAAAAATTACAAGGGCAAACAATTGAGGGGGGGGTGAATCAGTTGTCCCATAAATGAAACTTATTAAACTTATTCTCAGATTGATAAATGAACATGAAAGAATAAACCATCACAACATCAAAAACACGCATAACACCAAGATTTTTTACGTGGAAACCTTGTTAGGGGAAAAACCACGATGGAGGTGAATCCACAATATCATACCCTGTTAAAAGTATAACATATAATAAATGGGAATGCACATGCATTTAGGCACACTGCCTAGATATCATTGCTCAAATACAACAAGGCTTACTACCCAAGGATGATGCACTATCTTACAATCACAATCAGATTACATCCGCAAGATTTTTGAATTGAGAAAATAGCATCTGCTAATGCCTGATTATAGTTTCGATTAAGCACATAAGCACTTTCCTCTTCACACTCTTCTTTTCGCACTTCACTTTTTCCTTCGAAAGATTAAATCATTATTTGCACCTCACACATGGCATCCATCAGCACTTCAACTCATAAACAGTTGCTTATATATCCGCAGCAAGGATAACTCTAATTATATGTCAGCTCAAATGAAATATGAAAATATGAAATGTGTACACACTATCGGCCCAAATCAATAAATAATTTTTCAATACGAACAAACCATAGTCGACCAAGACATAATGAGGACCCAAAACAATATTTGTGAGCATGCAACACTTTCAAAAATTATTCCTTGAAGGTCCACAACATGCTACAATCACCTTGTCGGTCGTGAACATGAAAAACATGAACACACAAAAGAAAATCACCAATCGTGAGCACAATGATCAATGTGAACCAGCAACATAGATAGAGCATGATCTAGAAACATCCACAAGCATCATGAATCACCACAGAAGCATCCACAACAAATCAGATTACTATAAACACATTATCTTCTTTTAGGAACACCAACTGAAGCAACAAAATAACTGTCAAAACACATATGCTCATCACTCGATCAAATCTTCATGCGAACCTCTGAAACTTCCAATGGATAGACTAGATATACTCAACAACAAAACCTTTAATCCATAACCTCTTATCATCAACATACTGAGCTAGGCACCATACTGAACTTCATCGCATCACCAATAACCTACAACTTCTTTTATTACAATTTTCTCAATATCCTCGACATATACAACCTTTAAATACATTAGGTTCTTATTTATCCAATTGAATCCTCCAGACTACTATGACCTGTTCAAAGCAATTTAATTCTTTCTTGAAGAAACCCTATTAAACAAATTACACAAAACCTGAATTATGTTTTGAAAAACTAGACATATGCTTGATATGCTAATTTAAATAAGGGTATGTGTAGGATCATCATAGAAAAAATAGGCCCTTAAGTGGTGAAAAATTTAGAAAAATCAAAGTTGGGCAACTTGACGTAAAAATTTGAATAATTTATCTATATTATTTCAAAAATATGTAAGAATAGAATCTGTAGCAAATTAAATGTAGTTTCTAAACTACTAGGTTTTTTTTTTTTTTAAATCTAGATTAATGTTAATAGTGTTGACATCAATGAAAACCACATATCAACAACATCCAACAATCTCCCCCTTTGGCATTGATGACAACAAATGATGTGAAAAACACCATCAACACAACCTTCTCTTAGCACTTTCTCCCCCTTAGATTCTAACTCTTTTCTCATCAAATCTTTCACATGACTCTTCTCCCCACAAGGTTTTTCACATGACTCTTCTCCCCCTTTGACATCAATGACAAAGATACACATTATCATTCTCCACACAAGCTCTGAACATTTGACTACTCCCGCTGAGTAGCAACCACCACAACATCAATCTGGATCAAGATATGACTATGAAATACACAGAATGATGCAAGTTAATGCATCTTAATTCTACTTAGGAGGGGTAATAACCCCTAGCTTCCCTATAAGATACTCAAAAGTATCCTTAGGTAATGAATTGGTAAAGATATCTACAATCTATTCCTTAGTAGGAACATACTCCAGTCTGACTTCCTTTTCACTCACCTTCTCTCTCAAAGAGTGAAACTTGATAGATATATGTTTGATTTTTTAATGCAACACCAGATTCTTAGAAATGTTGATTGCACTTGAATTGTCACAGAATATGGAAATTGGTTCATCATACACAAATCTGATATCTTTCAACATTTGCTTCATCCATAATACTTGAGTATAATTGTTAGTAGCAGCAATGTATTTTGCTTCTGCAGTAGATAAGGAAATGGCATTTTGTTTTCTTACTTAACCATGAGACCAACTTCTTTCACAAGAAAAATGCACCACCACTAGTACTTTTTCTATCATTTACATCTCCTACCCAATCAACATCAGTAAAGAAACTCAAGGTAAGATTATCATCTTTAGGATACCATAGGCCAAAATCAACTATCCCCTTCAAGTATTTGAAAATTCTCTTCATAGTTGTCACATGAGATTCCTTAAGATCAGCTTGAAATCTTGCAACAATACATACAACATTCATGATATCAGGTTTGGTTTGAGTCAAGTAGAGCAATCCACCAATCATGGATTTGTATCTAGTCTAGTTTTCCTTAGGAGAATCGTCATCTTGTGTCAATTTACATCCGATTACCATGGGTGTACCAACTGGCTTTGAATCTTCTATACCAAACTTCTTCAACAATTCTTTCACATACTTGAACTGAGATATAAAGATCCCACTAGCTAGTTGATTAATTTGCAATCCCAGAAAGAATTTCATTTCTTCAATCATAGTCATCTCAAATTCACTTTGCATCTCATCAACAAACTTCATGCACAAACTATCATCTCCTCCAAAAATGATATCATCAACAAAGACTTCAACAATCAAATCTTTATCATGTTCAATCTTGAAATAAAAATTACTATCAACAATACCTTTATTAAATCCAAGCTTCAACAAATACTTGTCCAGTCTAGCATACCATGCTCTTATGGCTTGCTTGAGTCCATACAATGCTTTCTTCAACCGAAAAACCATATCTCCCTGATTAGTCAATTGAAATCCATCAGGTTGCTCAACATACACTTCTTCTTCAATTTCACCTTTTAGAAATGCTGACTTGACACATCCATTTGATAAACCTTGAAGTTTTTGTAAGCAGCATAAGCAAGAAATAGTCTCACAACTTCAATCCTAGCAACAGGAGCAAAAGTTTCTTCAAAGTAAATTATTTCCATCTGTGAGTATCCTTTATACACCAGTCTTGCTTTGTTGCTAACAAATTCACCTTGATCATTCAATTTATTTTGAAAGACCCATGGGTAAAAGCACAAACTTGTGTCACATTTTATAAAGGAATTGGTCAACAGCAAAAAAAATTCTGAACTTCAACCACATAAAAGTGGCCTTTATGTTTTGAATTTCAAAATGGTGTAAAATAATGAAATGTAGAAATTTTGATGTACTTTATTCCTGCAATTTTTAATTTTTAAAAAAAAATTGTTTTCATTATGTTTTTATCAATTTAAGGACTAATTTTGGAATGCTGAAAATTTCAGAAAAGAGTGACTTCACGGGCTGTCAAGAAACAAATTGAAAAAAACTTCATTTCTCCCTTTCTTTTTTTTTCTCCAAATAGGTAACTTCAATATCTTGTGCATGGAAAAAAAAATCACATTTTGATGTATACTTTTCTCGTAATAACGTTTTAAAGTTAGACATGTCAGAATTTGACAGTTTTCACGAGCTGTCAACTATTTTCAATTTTTTTAATCATTTTCAAAAAAAAAAAATATATACCCTTTTGAAGAAGTCTCTCTCCTCTTGTGCCCCATGTAGGATTTAAATTTTTTTAATAAGTTTTACTATCTTTTTTTTTAATTTCTAATCAGCCTCTTTTTTTATTTTTAAAACCTACTTGCATTATTTTAAAAATAAAATATATTAAAACTAATCAAATATTATAAAAATTATATATTTGGATTCTACACTCCGAGCTCTACAAAAGGGTATTTTTATTTTTTGCAAAAAGATAATTTTGATTATAGAAATACTCTGCCAAAGTTGAATGTTTCAAAAAATTCTAAAAAAATGATGAGTTAGCTGCCATGTAGGATGCCAGCTAGATATGTTCAGTCAAGTATGTTTTGGTCGGGCCAGTTTCGGGCGAAACATACTTGGCTGAAAATGTCTTGATATTTTGAAGCTATAAATACCAGATACACTCAGTTTTTCCACATTTTTGGCTAGTCATATTTGGTCGAGTACCTTTCGACTGAAAACTATTAGGCCAAAAATCTACCCGCCACGTCGGTGCCACATGGTTTCGGTCAAAAGCTTCTCGGCTAAATAATTTCCAATTGAAAATAGTTCTCCCCAAACCATTTATTTGGCCAAAAGTGTGACACACTATTGTGCTTTTACCCCAATTTAGTTCCAATTACATTTTTGTCTTTAGGTCTGGGAACAAGAATCCATGTATTATTCTTCTCAATTTGCATTAGTTCTCCTTTAATTGCTTCCACCCAATGTTCATATTTGCATGTTTCATTGACACTATTAGGCCCAGTCTTTGAAATCAAACAGTATTCTTCTGCAATTCTTCTTCTAGTCTAACACCTTTGTTTTTATCACCTATAATCCAATCTTCTGAGTGATGTAGCCTTACATACCTTGGAATCTTAGGATTTTCTTGAACGTCAGGCTCTTGTGATCTCACTTTTGCACTTCCACTAGTTTCTCCCTCTTGACTTTCCTGATTCACTAGAATGATCTGAACTTGATTTGAATTCTAAACTTTCTTTCCTTTATCTGAACTATCATGCTGATTGTCTAAATCATATCCACAGGTTTTGGATGGTCTAACCGTGTCTTCATCAACCTTGACATTAGCACTTTCAATTACTTTCCTCAATCTCTTATTGTAGCACCAGTAGGATTTAATTTTAGTAGAATAACCCAGAAAGATTCCTTCATCACTCCTAGCACCAAACTTTCCTATATCTTCATCACTTTTGATATAACATTTACTCTTAAAGATTTTGAAATATATAATAGTAGGCTTATGACCACACCACATCTCAAAAGGAGTCTTACTGGTATCACCTTTGACATTTACCCGATTAAGAGTGTAAACAATAGTACTCACAACTTCTCTCCATTAGATATGAGGAACATTTCCTTCCAGCATCATAGTCCTACTAGCTTCTTGAATTGTCTTGTTCTTCCTTTCCACAACTCCATTTTGTTGAGGGGTCCACGGGGCAGATAATTGTCTACTAATTCCATGCTCTTCACAAAAAGAGGTAAACTCATGGGAAATGAACTCACCACCTCTATATGATCTTAGACATTTAATCTTTAGACCTGTCTTTGTCTCAACCATAGCCTTGAAAATCTTGAATTTCTTTAGAGCTTCAGATTTTTTCCTTAAGAAAGTAACCCATATCATTTTAGAGTAATAATCAATAAGTAACATAAAATACCCATCTCCTTGTAAACTTTTGACTCTAGAAGGACCACACAGATCAATATGTACAAGCTCCAACACTTCATTTGAAAAATATTGTTTGCTCTGGAATGAAACTCTAGTTTCCTTCCCTAACTGACATTCCTTGCATATAGTATTAGTAGGCTTTATTAACTTAGGAAGATCTCTCACTTCCTAAGTAGAACTTATCTTGATAATATTATCAAAGTTTACATGACACAATCTCCTATGCCACAACCAACTTTCATCAACTTCGGCAATCAAAAAACTTTTATTAGCAACACTCTAGTGAAAGATATTACCTTTTGTTTTTGTACTTGATGCAATCACATTTTCGGAACTCCCTAGTATTCTACACTTTCCATCCTTGAATTGAAGATTGCATCCCTTGTCAACCATCTGTCCAACACTTAAGAGATTATGCTTCAAACCTTCCACATATAGAACATCATCAGTATTATGCTTACCATCAAGAGAAATGGATCCTCTACCATGGATTACACTAACATTGTTATCACCAAATCTTACAACACCACCATCATACTTTTCCAAACTCACAGATCGGATTTTATCACCTGTCATTTGATGAGATCATCCACTGTCTATCACCCACTCATCTTTTTCTTCAACTCTTGTGGCTAGAGCTTTCTCCACATTTTTGCAACTATCAGATTCAGTAGGTAGTGGATCATTTTACTTGATAGCAATAAATACCCATTCATCCTCACTTACATTCCCTTTATCAGATTCATCATTTGTCACACCTTCATCAACAACATAATAACACTTTCTTTGAAATCTAGGCTTGTTAGTTCTTGACTTAGGAACTCTTTCTGGACACCTTGAAGCAAAATGACCTATCTTATTACAAGAAAAACATTTAATAGGAAATTTCCCTTTATACTTACCTTCTCCTCTGGCTTCTCTCTTAATAATAAGTGCTTCAAGCTCATCTAGCTTTCTCTCTTCTTCTTCAATCTCTTTCATCTCCTTCTCATACTTGGACATTTTTCTAGAAGAAATTTCTCCTAGATCATATCTCTGCTTATCCTTTCTGGAGATAGTAGCTTTGAATGCAGATTCTATCTTAGGAAGAGATTCACTAAACTCACTTAATTCAAAAGTAGCAAGCTTACCAATCAACATGTCTCTAATAACATTTGTCATAGTCTGGATCTCCTCAATAGAAACATCTTTGGCTTTGTATGCAATGGCTTTGTATACAACATGCAAGGATCTAAGTACTTTAGCAACTATTTTTGATTCATCCAGTGTTCCACCAACACATCTAATAGTACACATAGGTTCATTCACTCTTTGCATAAAAGAAGTAATGTTCTCATCTTCACCCATTCTCAAGGTCTCATATTTTCCTTTCAGACTTTCTAGATTAGCAATCTTCACATGAGTATCACCTTCATACAAAGTTTCCAACTTTTCCCAGATCTCATAAGCAATCTACAGCTCCATTACATTTGTCATCTCAGAATCAGTCAAAGCACCTAACAATACTTCCTTGGCCCTAATATTGTACTTGACTTTTTTAATCTCATCAGGAGTAGAAGGACCATTATGTGGAATAACATATCTATTCTTTGTGATTTTCCAGTAAGGTTCACCAATGCATCCCAGATGGCACTCCATTCGAGTCTTCCACAGAGAATAGTTTGTTCCATCAAATCTCAAACTATCCTTCTTATATGTTGCCATCCCAAATCATCTCAAGCTATTAGACTTCTTTCGAGGAACTTGCTCTGATACCAATTGTTGGAAACACAAGGGAAAAAAACTGAGAGGGGGGGTGAATCATTTGTCCTAGAAATTAAACCTATTAAGCTTATTCTTAGATTTGATAAATGAACATGAAAGCATAAACCATCACAGCATTAGAAACACACATAACACCAAGATTTTTTACGTGGAAACCCTGTTAGGGGAAAAACCATAATGGAGGTGAATCCACAATATTAGACCTTGTTAAAAGTATAATAGATAATAAATGGGAATGCACATTCATTTAGGCACACTACCTAGAGCTCACTGCTCAACTACAACAAGGCTTACTACCCAAGGAAGACTCACCGTCTTACAGTCACAATCATATTACATCCGCAAGATTTTTGAATTGAGAAAATAGCATCTGCTAATGCTTGATTACAGTTTCGGTTAAGCACATAAACACTTTCCTCTTCACACTCTTCTTTTCACACTTCACTTCTGCCTTCGAAAGATTAAATCATTATTTTCACCTCGCACATGGCATCCATCGACACTTCAACTCATAAATAGTCACTTATATATATCCGCAACAAGGATAACTCCAATTATATGTCAACTCAAATGAAATATGAAAATATGAAATGTGTACACACTGTCAGCCCAAATCAATAAATAATTTTTCAATACGAACAAAGCATAGTCAGTGAAGACATAATGAGGACCCAAAAAAATATTCTTGAGCATGCAACACTTTCAAAAATTATTCCTCAAAGATCCACAACACGCTACAATCACCTTGCCGGTCGTGAACATGAAAGACATGAAAACGCAACAGAAAATCACCAAACATGAGCACAATGATCAATGTGGACTAGCAACATAGATAGAGCACAATCTAGAAACATCCACGAGCATCATAAATCACCATAGAAGCATCCACAACAACTCAAATTACTAGAAACACGTCATCTTCTTTTAGGAACACCAATTGAAGCAACAAATTAACTGTCAGAACATAGATACTCATCACTTGATCAAATCTTGATGTGAACCTCTAAAAATTTTGGTGGATAGACTAGATATACTCAACAAAAAACTCTTTAATCCGCAACCTCTTATCATCAACATACTGAGCTAGGCACCATACTGAACTTCACTGCATCACCGACAACCTGCAACTTCTTTTATTACAATTTTCTCAATATCCTCGACATATACAACATTTAAATACATCAATGCTAATAGTGTTGACATCAATGACAACCACATATCAACAACATCCAACACCATGGATTCTGAGAACTACCTCATCATAGTTTGATATTTTTTTACAATTAGGTCTCTTAATAGACTTTGTTGGATGCTTATAGTTTGGAACAATCAATATGCTTAGGTGTGAAATAGGTCCTCCCTTAGATTTCACCTACCCACCCTAATTTTTTGGTACATTCCATTTACCCCACAAGCCGAGGAACAAAAAATATAGCTCTCGCCATGGTTGTGTTGAACACAAATGATGATTGTTGTAACATTACAACCATCATCGCCATAGTCAATTAGTTTTTACATAAGAATAAATGAGAGAGGATATTTGCAATGATTTGATGATTCTTGGCTAGCTTGGCATTAAATTTTCTAGTGTACAAAAACTTGGCGGTGTTCATCTCAGAAGCAACATTGCAACCTCTTTCCACTAGCAACGAGAAGGATTATGGAATATTTACCTAGAAATTATAGAGCACCTTTCCTTGTCTTCCCTTGGGAAAGGCCAATTTTAGGTTGTCTTGGATGAGAGAAATTGCAATAGGTCTTCAAGGTACAATGTTCCAGTGTTTACAAATGCATAAAATGTATCATTGGTGAAGAAATTTTACACCCACTAGCTCAGAGGTTGATCTTTCCCTCAAATTTGGTTTCAATTTTCATTTCAAATCTGTTGGATATGCTGCAATGTTTTCTTTCAGTGTAGAAAATTGCAATACAAGTGGTTAAAGAATTTTTATTAGAAAATAATGCTTTGTTGAGGTGTGTCCAAGCCTATGATTTATGGAAAGGCCAAGGCTACGTGGGTGGCCTTTTTCCTACGCATTTTATTTTGCATAAAATACACTTTGTCTTAGTTTATGATGCATTGAAGATGTCATATGAATTAAACAATCCCAATTTCCTAAATAGGGCTCTAAATCAAAATGGTCATGAAATTTGGGGAGATGTTGTGGCTAGTTTTAAAGAGAAATTTTATGTTGTTTCATTTTTTCTTGCACATGAGTGTCCTTAGGGTTTGACACCTATGTTTACCCCGCAACCCCAATTGGAGAATTAGACTCCAAGACTTCAGTAACTTCCTCATATAAATGTGACTGCAAATTTTTAGGCTTCACCTCACAATCAGAATGGCATTGAGATACAAGAGTGGCAAGGTGAAAATTCGGTAGAATTCTGTCGAATGGAAGAATAGGAAGTTGGTGCAATGCCAATTTTTTGATTGTTTTGGTATCGGTCTCAAATTTGCTCAATGCATCTTGGCTTCTTTTGATTTACATATGTTAGATGTGCATTGTAAATGTTGCTATTTACTTTGTATTCTCTTCAGTTGGAATCCATATAATGTAACAAGTGCAAAAATTATTTTGCTCCTATGTTTTTTTAATCACCTGCTGGTTTTGATGGTCTTGCTAGGATATTTTGGCTTACATATGTAATTATTTTTCTTATTATAATATATAATATATAGGCATTACACCTTTTATCAAAAAAATTAAAAATGAGAGAGGATATTGTGGAGGACCCTACATGCACCTTTAGGTTCAGATGAAATATCCTTATGTTCTACAGATTATGATAACTACTCGGGCATAAATTACCATTTTTTTGCACTTAAGTCTCTTAAGAGACTTTACCAAATACCTATAGCTTGGAACAGTTGATATGCTTGGGGAGAAAAATGGGACCTAACGTATCATTCACCCACCCACCTTAATATATTGGCATACTATTTTTGGACCCAAAATGCACATAACTACCAAATTTGCCTTTTGGCATATTTACATTGTTGTCAACTCATGATTTTTTTAGGAATGCATTCATTCTTGGTGTGGTAAAATAGTCTAAAATTAATGAAAAACAAGAGATATTATTGTGGAGGGACCCTATATCTACCTATACATCTAGACTTAACATTCCTAGATGCCACTACCTTTGAGAACTACCTCGTCATGATTTGGCAATTTTTTGTTGCTAGGACTCTTAAGAGATTAGCTTGGAATAATGTAGTCTGAAATGATTCAAAGACCAGGATAATAAATAAAGAGCTCCCATAGCATTCACCCACCCACTTGGACATGTTGGCATAGCTTTTTTGGCCCCATGACACACATAACTACCAAATTTTCCTTTTGGCACACTTACACTACTCTCAACTGATGAATTTTTCAATAATGAATTTGTGCTTGGTGTGGTAAAATAGTCTCAAAGTAATGAAAACCAAGAGAGGTTATTGTGGAGGGACCCCATATCCACCTATATGTCTAAACCAAATTTTTTTAGGTGAGATAGTATTCCCAAAGACCAAAAAAATCACTTTTTCTCTTAATTTAGTTGGTATAAGAAACATTCTCCTCTACAAATAAGCTCCAATCTATTATTAAAACATAAGATATAAGAAAATAAAAACAACACCCAAATATACCAACTATACAACTTTGGGTTCTTATACCAAATTGAATGGTAAAACCTTACAAATTCAAGGCCAACAATTTTTTCGCATCAAATAATTACATTATGCTAAAGTAACATCTTATCACATAATAGTGTTATCATTCCTAATATAAACATAGCCATAAACATCTACCATATGTAGATGATATGGAGGGTTGATGAATAATTAAGGAGGTGGGTGGTATGTGCAACAAGATGATACAACCATACAATACCTTAATTATAACTAGAGTCACAATACATATATTAATTCACTCAATTCCTCTTAATAATAAAGGATATGGAGTAGATTCGATAAGAACCAAAACATAAATCTGACCAATCAATATAGGTTCATATACCAATTATTTAAATTTAAAGCTAAAATCCATTAACATTATTGATTATGAAAATATTTTTATCATATTAATCCACTTTCTAGATAACACTTAATCCTCATTAATTTCTTTCAACATATAAATGAGATCACTTTTACAAAGTATAAAAAATCCCCTTTCATTAACATGCTTACTAAGACACTTTTCAAAATAAGGAAAGATGTGAAAGTATTTCTAACTAAGAGCTTCAAGTCCATTCATTTATCCTAAACTTTTCATTAATATATATAAAGGAGTCACAACTACCATTCTTATATTGAACATAAAACCTTAGAACACGGGTTAGGGATTGTAAAAAGAAACTAAGACTAAGGCATAATCATGACAACAAGGTGATAAATATTTACAACATAGTGACAATATTCTAAACATAACATTACAGCAATCATACACCAAATAGTTTTAAGCACACTTTGAGATCAAATTCATACTATATTAGCAAGTTCAATAGATAGTCCTTGAGTATGTTTAATTCAATTCGTTGAAAAGAATTGAACCACTAGTTTTACTTAATAGGCATTTGCAATTTTTAATAAATTAAAACCAAAAGTGGAGGACACATGACAAAAGGAGATGATAATGATGTAATAATCAAAGAATACATTGCAAAGGAGAGTGCCATTAATCCTCCTCTAACCAATATTGAAAACATTGAAGAGGAAGAGAATGTAAAGAAAGATGATAATGAAGAAAAAGGTGATGAAGATAAAGAAGAAGAGCATGAGGAAGATGAAGAAAAGGATAATGATGCATCCAAAGATACAGAAAAAGAAAAACCAATTGAATCTGGTAAGTATGCAAAGGATAGGGGAAAGGTTGTAAAGCAATAAAGACTCCTGGTGAATCTTTCAGCTCCTTCGAAGATTCTCTAAAAAATCTATTAAGGTATAGCCTAGTTTTCAACCAGTTGTGTCTTCACAATTGTTGCAACTACCAATGCATCAAGGGAATGTTGATATGGAGAGGCTATCTCCCATCCACAAGCTTCAACTATGAGACATGTTTCATGCACTCGCCAGAAAAGAAATAATTGAAACACATCAAAAGAGCGGAGAACTGATGGAAGAAGTAGTCAAAGCATTCCAAAGATCATACTCATATCAAATGTTGACACTGCACTATTTGGTATAGAAACTTCAAACTGTTGATTGATTCCTTTAAGACTTATACATCTGGATTGAAGGAAGAAGTGGTGGAAAGAATGAATGGTAAGAAAATGCTAGAAATAACTAAGAGATGTACCATTGCACACAAGATAATTTTTAGGGTTGTTAAAGTATGTGGAAGGATGTGTAGATGAGGAAAAGGCCTTGTACTAGTATGACATGAAGTGGCTCAGAGCCACACAAAGCATAAAGAAGGAGATGGACACTATTGAGTCCCAAATCAATGTTGCCTCTAGTGCATATGACCTAGTTGTTGACCTCGACAAAATAACAACACAATTGAAGATCTACCCAAGAAATTCTTCACACTGCAAGTACAAAAAGAACATAGCATCATATAGTGTGGAGAGGTAAGGGATCTGGTCAATCCAAAATTTGTACTTGTTTCAAAATCTGTTCTTAGTTTTGATAAAACAAAGAAGATGAATCTAGTACCTGCTACTCCAGAAGAAGGAGAAGAACTTTTATTAGAGTTTGAAACACAGAACAGGTTACTTGTGGAGGCTAAGTGTGGATAGGAAGATGGAAGGCAAGCCTAGGAAGATCACCTGAAGAATTTTTAGGCATTAAACACCTTTGGTTGACTCATTTTTTATCTTTTTATGCATTTATGTTTAGATTCTTTATAAATATGCAGACAATATACAAAAAAAATTCAATACCTTTTTAGCTTTTGCTCTGGTACATGATTGAGGGGGGTTCAGTTCATTATTTTCCAACTATATATATGGCTACATCTTTCATGGGGAGTTCTAGTAAGAACCAAAATGGTTTGTATAGGCATCCTTTGCCCTTGATGTCAAAGGGGGAGAGTATTTTTTTGGAAAATTTTGGCATGTTGCCATCAATGAAAAGGGGGAGACTGTTGGAAGTTTGGGGAGATTTTTGAAGTTTTTCATTGATGATGTTGTTTGGAAACATGAGCATGGATGGTACATAACAACATGATATAGTATTGTCATTGATTTCAACATTGTTGTGGATCATTTTGATTAATCTTGATAGGTTTTTTAGATGTTAAGGAAGACACTTGTGTAAGATGTTTTGGTCCAAAAAGATCAGTTAAGTGGAAATTTTTCTGTGTCAAATCTACAAATTTAGTGTAATAGTGCATCATTTTTTGGGTCCACACCACTCCGCAAATGAAGATATCACTTTGCACTTCTAACATTATTTTGGATGATGTTATATGTATCTAATTCCAAGATTTCATCCTATTTGGACAAGTGGATTGAGAGATACGAATAACAGATTTTGGCCTGGCATATTACAGTCATTTTTTATACAATGTGTTTGTGTTGGAGAATCTGCACTTCTCTTCAAATGATTTTTTGGCCTTGTAGTTTTAAGGATAGGTTTCAAGATGTTAGTGAAGCATGGATTCCAAATGAAACCAATTTTTGAGGTCTACATGTCAAGATGTGGATACATAGATGAAATATTTTGGTTTAGGTCTTATGTCATGTCGACCTAATATGTTTGAAAGTATGCGAAGGATAAATATGTGTTGTTGTCTTATGTGGGATCTATTATAGGTCCATGTTAACCTATCTTAAGATGTTTCGAGTTTTGAATTGTGGTGTGTTGTGTGGATGATAAGTTTTGGAGCTAAAAAGTTGTATTGTGATTGTTGCATCTAATTAGGCTAACCTAATATATATGTTGGATTGTTTTCAGTATTTTTTATGAATGGTATGTAGTATGTGATAAGATGATGTGAATTTATTAGATCAGTGTGAAGTTAAGTTGTGAATGTTAAGTTGAAGATCATAATTATGTGGATGAAGATCGAGGAAAAGTGTTGAATTAGAATTAAATAAATATTTTCATTATGCTTCAATGAAACTATAATTCATGCATACATAATATGTAATTATAACAGTTCAAATTAGGTTGTGATCCACCATCTCTCTTCTATATTTTACCTGAAGTGAGTATTTCTATAAATATACTATAACCAATTATAATATATTGTGAGGTAACCCTCACTGTGGTTTTTCCCATTTTGGGTTTTCCACGTAAAAATCATGGTGTTCATGTGTTATGTAATGTTGCAAATGTTTCATGCTTTCTTTCCTTACTATAGTTGAATATGCATTAGTGATTGGATGTTTAATGTTTGAATGGTGTGAGAGAATACTGATTCACCTCAATATTTTGGGTGTTCAACAATAACCATTATCCATCCACTAAGGATGTTCCCAAATTGCATCCACCAAATCCAAGTCATACATTAACCTTAGATATCTACCCTCACATCTTCTTCTCCATCTACTAAGCATAAATACCTAACATCCACATTCAAAATTATTGATAAAGGATGTGGAGAATAATATTTTGATGAATCCCTTAATATTTCAAAATTATCCATATTGCCTAAATCATTTCGTTGACCAGACCAAAAATTTAAGATCCCTACCTCCCACTACATTGGGTCCCACTACCTTCATTTTCAAAATTTACCTTGATGAATACAAAGATATTTGATCTCATATATCTTTACATAGATGAAAAGTAAAATACCTACTTCAAGGAACACAAGAATCATATTACCTTTTGCATCTATAGAAATTTGAACTATAACAAGAAAGATCTTGGCCTCCATGAGAAAGATTCCCTTGATTCTATTGATCTACCACAAAATGATGGTATTTCTATTATAATATATGGTACCTACAATGAATATTATTACTCCCTTGTATATTTTCTTTATTTTGCTCAACACACCTCTTTTGACCTTGAAAATAGTGAAGTAGATGTCATTCTTAGTCCTTTCAAAGAGATTTCAACAATAATCCCATTTCATGATCATCCTTTCCATCCATTTCAAGCTACAATATTCTAAAATCATTGACTAGGAGCAACAATATCCCTTACTTTAGATAATTTTAAAAAAAATGATGCCATCCTAGAACTTATGCAATCATGTGACTTCATCCCCTTATAAGATCACAAAAATGGCTTTCAAATCCTATAATCTTGTCTACATATTTTGGAGAACAAGTCGGTCCTTTCGAGGAACTATCAAAATCCACAATTGATATAGAAACTCCCATTGATAGTGATATCCATATTTTATTAGCTCCTACCCCACTTCAAGGTGGATCACCCCTCCTTTTTGAGGAATCTATAGACATAAATCTAGGTGTAGAGGAAAAACCTAACTTGACACAAATAGAAGTTTTAGATTTTGAGTTGGAAGAAAACATAATCATAGTACTTAAAGACTATATAGATGTATTTTTATGGTCATATTTTGACATGCCTGGCTTGGATCCACCCTTTTTCATTCACCACCTTGTGGTACAACCTGATACTAATCCAATTCACCAAAAGCTAAGTAAAATACATCCTAAGGTGGCCCTCCTAGTAAATGAAGAAAATATAAAGTTTCTAGATCTTGGATTTATTTGAGCCATCAACTATCCAAAGTGGTGTCCAATGTAGTTCCAATGATAAAAAAATTAAAGGAATCAAGCTATGTATATATAATTCAAAAATATCAGTAAAACTTTCCCTAAAGATGAATTTCCTCTTCCTAAAATTAACATGATAGTAGATCTAATAGCTAGCCATGATATTTTATCCCTTATGGATGAATTTTTTTGATATAACCAAATTCAAATAGCTCCAAATGACCAACATAAGATAGCCTTCATTTCCCCTTGGTTAATACTCTACTACAAATTCATGTCATTCAACCTCAAAAATGTTGATGCCACATATCAAAGAGCCAATAATATCATATTCCTTGGTATGCTACATGATATTGTTGAATATTATGTGGATGAAATCCTAGAAAAGTTAAAATATAAAGCATATCATCCACCATCCTACATCATATTTTCCAAATACTTTGAGAATATAAGAACAAACAAAATCCCAATAAATGTGTCTTTGGATTCACATCAAGTAAGCTCTCATGGTTTTTTATTTTTATGCATGGAATTGAAGTAGATTTAGATAAGGTAAAATTTATAAAATACATGTCACCTCTTAGGAATTTCATATAGCTATGTAGCTTACAAGGAAAAATCCAATCCATCATATGATTCATTACCCAACTAGTAGATAAGTGTCATATTTGTTCACATCTACTTAGAAATAATTCCAGCTTTGAGGGATCAATGATACCAAGTAGCATTTGAAAAGAGTAAATAATATATTTTTAATCCATCAATTCTAGTTGCACCTATACAAGATAATATTCTATTACTCTACATCTTAGCTACACAAAATGCCTTATGTAACCTCTTATCAAAACACAGTGATCAAGGACAAGAGGATTTCATATGTTACCTCAATAAGACATTAGTGGAATGTGAGCTAAATTATTCCTCCATGGAGAAATATTTCCTTGTAATAGTTTTTTCCTCACATAATCTTTGGCATAATACTACTAATGCTACTATCCATCTCATCGATAAATTTGACCCTTCAAAATATCTTTTTGTCCAAAGCAACCCTTACCGATTGAATAGAAAAGTGGTTCATGCTCCTTAGTGAGTTTGATATTGAGTATGAAAATCATAGGGAAATCAAAGGGAAATTCCTTATAGATAAATTGATAAAGGCTCCAATTTCATACTATCATAATTTGACCATATAATTTCTAAATGAATCCATCCTTCACATTGAAGAATCCAAACCATGGACACTATGTTTTGATAGATACTTTACTCCAAATTTATCTAGTGATGGTATCCTTTCTATCAATACTCAAGGATTTTTCATCCCAAAAGCATCCCACATTAGTTTCCCTTGTACCAGAAACATACCAAAATATGATCCATTAGTATCTAGTTTGAAGACTGGGGTATAATGGAACTTCTAGCATTTACAAGTCTCTGGTGATTCACAATTAGTGGTCAAATAATTAAATGAAGATTTCCTCATGAAGGATGAAAAATTTGCACCTTATAAATACATGGTGGATAGTTTTAATTAGTATTTTATAGATATATCACTTGAGGAAGTTTCCAACATTAACAAAAAATTTATTGATGCAATGGCCACTATTGATTCTCTTTTAGATATGCCTAATGAAACTAATGATTATTAATCCTCATATATGTTTATGATATCCCTAACTCTTATATGATACAAAACATTGTTGGTCCTAACACTCCCTAGTACATCGAAATCTATTCTTATCTCTAAAATCAAACCATTCCTCCTAACATATCACCCACCAAACAAAAATACCTTATTCAACACACCTCTCATCACACCCTCCTTGGTAGCATGCTCTATCATACGGGCTACAATGGAAGTTATTTTCTTATATGTATCAACTTAGATGAGGCCAAGCTAGAACTTAAGAAATTCCACAATAGTATTTGTGGTGCACATACAAATGGCATGATCCTATCCAAGAATCTCCTTTGAAATAGGATACTATTGGACTACCATGGAATTAGATTCCTATCAACAAGTGAATAAATTTCTAGTTTGTCAAAAACAAAAGGACTAAATTCATGCACCATCACGAGCTCTTTAGTCCATCACAACTTCATGGACCTTCTCCACATGGGGCCTCAACCTTATTGTAAATATTAATCCCACCTCCTCCTATGGCCATAAATTCATTATTATTGCTATCAAGTATTTCACTAAGTGGGTTGAATCAATTCTACTTAATTTTATCATAGACATCCAAATTTCTAAGTTCATCCTTAACCATCACATTCATCATTTTAGCATCAAATCCTTCAAAAACCATGACGTGCAATATTTATGCAATAAATTCCATATCTAGCACAAGTCTCCTACCCCATATTACCCACTAGATAATGCTCAAGTTGTTGGGAATTAAGTTGCCTCAACCTTTGCAATTTCATAGCATTAAAATATTAATTTATTAATGCTTATGTTGTAATTTCTCGCTCATATTAATTTGTTATCTAATATGACTTGGCATGGTGAGTTGTCAGCATATTGGGAGGTGACCTGGCATGTGACATGGATGTCATGGTCTCCACATGGAAATGTAGGTGTCCCACTTTGGGAAGAGATTCCTCTACATGTATCGACATCTTTGAGGGATTCTATGACAAAGTATGATGGATTTCTATAATGATCTTATGACGTGTAAGAACTAGATTCTATGACAGGTTGTAAGAGAATGTAAGAGGCATCTTCTATATTTAGTCAGTTATGACAAATTCTCTTATGACTGTAAGAGTTGTCATATATGACAGATTATATGACATTGTAAGGCATTTGTTATAGTTATTAGGGGAAAATTTGAGGTACCCAAGTATGGAGGCATGTAAGTGGGGTTAGGAATCATGTGAAAAGTGTCACATGAGTCAAATATGTGGTTGAAAAAAGTGCCACATGGATTTGGACGCCCATCTCTTGTAGCTTGTTTAAGAAGCTACCTTCATGCTTGTATTCTCTATATATTGGATGTCTTGGAGTGGGTTTTGTATGTTGAATATTGCAGGTATTGAAGTGCTATCGGATTTTCTCTAGAAGAGTAAGATGTAGTCTCCATGTTAAGGTTGCAAGTATGCAAGTGTATTGTAACCTTATTGTTGTAGATTAATACATTGGCTTGATGCTTTGGAGTGTGGGGTTTTTTTACCCCAAAGGGTTTTTCCCACGTATATCGTGTCTTCTTCTCTTCTTTCTATCTTTATGCTATTCTTCATGTTTCTCATTCTTGAAATGTTAATTTACATGTTGTTATGCTGCTAAAATTTTCTTAGATTTGAAACTACATCAACTTTCCTCTAAGGGTTAATGCATGGGAAATTGAATTGTGTCTGTTTCCGCTTTAAGGCATAGAAGTATGTGCTTGTATCAAGTGATTGAAATCTGATTTGTTTAAAAGAAACATAAGATACTGAAGGTGCATACTGGTTCTTGGAAGGCTTTCCTAGTTCGTCATTTCTCTTTCACAAGTTGAGGTACCCATAAAAACCATCATAAAAATCTTTAAGAAAATCATCAATGATGTTGATCTTGATTGGAACATTCAATTAATCCTATCCTTTGGTCCTACTACAAAAACATTCACATTACCATAGGAACCATCCTATATTCCCTTGTTTATGGTGTCAAAGTCATATTTCCAATCAAGGTCAAGCTAATTCTTTATGTGTCTATTTGTACAACCTCATTTCAAAGGAGGATTATCAAGTGGCATGTCTACATGAGATTGAACTCTTTAATGAGCGTCATTTCCATGCTCTTAATCACCTCAAAGCATACCAACACAGGTTGCATCATGGCTATGATAAATGCATCTACACTAGATATTTTGATGTTGGATACCTTGTTCTTAAGGAAAATATAATAATACCACTAGGAAAAAGAGAAGAAATGGAAGTTTGAGCCAAATTGGTTGGGTCCCTATGTCATCACTACTAATTTTGGACCAATAGCATATAATTTACCTATTCAATATGGCCATGAACTAGATGATCCCATGAATATTGTGCATATCAAGATCTTATATGTCTAAACCTTTAGCACTAGTCTTCCAAAGATCAAAAATTTAAAAAAAAAATAGAAAATAAAAAAAGTTCCAAAAAATCAATCAAAAAAATAGTAAAGTGAAGTAAATTTATCCAATGGTAAAAACCTTTTTGTTTGGTGCCTTAGGGAAGTGCCATGATGAGAACCTACTAAACAAGCACCGTGTGTAGTAGGAAACCACTCTAGTCTATGATCATGCATCACTTTGCATTATTTCATTCATTACAACCCACACATTCCTTGATCCCCTTTATCTCATATTGGTTTCCCCAACTCCCTATCCATTATTTATTCTCATCCTTACTCCCAACCCTCTCCAATATTCCCTTTACATGCATCACTTGGTCATCCAATCATCCTTCATTAAATTTCCCACCTACCAACACTTCATCTCATTTTCATTCCTAGCCACATATCCCCCATACATTCATTTACCTCATTCCATCCCTTTCATTTCATTTTTATCCTCATTCATTATGCATGGCACCCTTAATTATATGTTGAAATGTGGGCATCCCCTTGTTGAATTTTCCTATGAAATGGTTACCACATATATCCCTACTAGGGAATGACATTTTCACCTTTATTATCATCACATCACATCCCTTCAGGTTATTTCACCATGATTTATTCCTTTTTTAAAATCTCCCACACTCCATCCTCCCATCCTCCCCTTCCACTCAATATCCCATTCACTTGGCTTCAACATGTCGCTAGGTACCAACTACTATTTTTTGCATGTTTGTGATTAATTTTTTCACATGTTTATGTTTATTTTTTTCTATACTCCTAGTTCTCCATACATTACTCTGTCATGGAATCCCTTGTCTTTCATATGATGATGTGCATCAACAATGACCCTTTCAAAACACTATTCTATTTACAACTTGTTTAGTCAATGCATACACATGTGGTGCACCATCTTCATGATCCACTATATCATGGTGCATAACACTAAATTCCTACAAAAAATAATAGGTTTCTCTTTGCCCACAAATTTACTTTAACAACATTCATCCATTTATTTTACCATTTCCCCTCTTATTTTCACTCATCCATCCTCTATCCAAAAATTTGTGTCATCATAGTTACATTAAATCATTTTGAGACATCATTATCAATCTTTTACAACCATGACATCTAGAATCATCTCATCTAAAAATCCAAGTAACATCAACCAACATGTCTAATCCTCATCCATCATCAATTCTATATCCATGGTATTACATCATCCCAATATGATTTTTCTCAATTAATCTTTTATCCACCATGGCACATCTTCTCATCTTCCTTTTTCTTTTCAATAGATTTCCCAAGCTCCATTTTTCCCAAGTACTCTCTTGAGAGGGCATCACATTCATCATCATCCCTATTCTTCTACATGACTAGGGAAACTTACCACAAAAGCTTCACTTCATCCTAATTTATATTCTTCTTTAGCATAATTCCACTTAGTTATGACATTGTATCAAAGAGGGGCAAAGTGTAGACATCTAATTTTTTCCTAGTAACCTTTTCCAAAATTAATTAAATGATTAAATTATTTAGTTAATCTCACTTCACCTAATGACCCCACCTAATTAGTTAATTTCCCTCTGACACATAATTAAATTATCCTATTTTCTGATTCACATGGATAAAATAATTAAATAATTTTATCATTTAATTAAAGGCTATATTCTCTGATATTATTTTCAACGCAGTATTATCGGGGGCACGATGATTGGTTTCAGGCAGAGGTTTGTGCAGGGTGCCTGCGGCCTATTCTAGGTCACGGACCCTCCACTTTTCTTTTTTGCTTACTGTTGGATGCCTATTAGAGGGGTGTGTTGGGGAAAGAAGTTGTGGGATGCTTTTCTCTTGCATTTGGTGTTCATGGTGGGGACGAAGGGTGTGGGGTCTGGCGAGTACGATCGATGGTGGGATGAGTGGGGTATGGGGCTTGGTGTGTGGGATGAGGAGGTGTGGAGGTGTGGGATTTGGCATGTGGAGTGAGAAGGCTGGTGTGGAGTTTGGTTGTGTGGGGTGGGGTTTTCATTGATCGGTTGTGGTGGGTGTCGGGTGTGGAGAAATGGCTAGGGATTCCTAGAGCTTGGTGATTGCGGGTGTGAAGCCATCTCTGGGTATGTCTCCAGACATGCATGTACCAATGAAGGATACCTCATTTGTGGGTGAGAGCTCCAAGATTAAAAAAGTGAATGGTTCTTTGCTATAAATTCAAGCTCATCCAGTTATGGTTATCTCTCAAGAATTGGTGCATGAGGACTTCTCTTAGTGGACTCAACATGTTCTAATTTGTAAGTTTTTGGGTATTCATGTTCCCCTCTTGGCTTTGGAGTCCTAGATGCATCGTACCTGGTAGGTTTAGGGTTATTTTGATCTTTTGGTGGCTGGGAATGGTTATTTTTTGGTTGATTTCTCTTGCATTTCAGATCGCAATCGTGTTTTTGAGGGAGGCCCATATTTTTTCAATCAAGTGGGCTTGTTCATGAAACCTTGGAATGGGGGATTCAATGCTGCAGAGGATCTTCCTTCCCAGGTTCCTGTGTGGTTTGGCTTGCCATGGCTGCCTTTGGAATTCTGGAGAGAAGATATTTTGCAACAGATTGTTGCATTGTTTGGGAAGTCAGTTGCCATTGCTCATAATACTTTGGTTAAAAAGGTATTTTCTTTTGCTCGCATTTGTGTTGAAATTGACCTAACAATCCTTTGCTAGATTCTTTGGAAATTTGTATTGGGTCTACCTCATGGATTCAACAGATAGATTATGAGTCCCTCCCTTTTCGATGTTGTTTTTGTCATGAGTATCCAAACACCTTCAGTGCTAATGTCCTCGGGCATCTAGATCGGTTGAGGCTTCTTCTCCTCCTTCATTGGGGCCTTCGATGGAGAAGGGAGATAAAATCAAGGTTCCTGTGGTTGAGGGGGGGCCTGATAAAGATGGCTTCACTCCTGTTAAGCTGAAAGCTAAGGGGAGGGGTCAGAAGTAGGCCTATAAGGACAAATAGAGTGACCAGGGGTTCAATTGTTTTGAGGTCTTGGATAATCAGGCCTTGGAGGAGGGGATTCCTATTGAGATTTTTTCTGGGGCTACTAGTATGGATCTAGGGATAGAACATGCAATTTTTGTTAAGGACACTTCTTTTCCTTTGGAGCAGGGGAGTTCAGGGCTTCCAGATGCTTTTGTTGGCTTACATGATGATATTATTTTAGTGGATTTAGCTAAGGAGGCTTTGTCTTCAAGTAAAGTTCAGGGGTCAGCCTCTTATCTGGGAGTGCTACAACACCCTCTCAAGAAGGGCAATTTTGAGCACTCCTCTAAAGTTGGTCATAAAAAGGATGTGGACAAGATTAAAACTACTAGGGATTTGATGGTGGAATCTGGGTCTATTTAGACCATTGATGCCCACTTCGCTCAACCTTCCTCATGATTATTCTTTCATGGAATGCAAGGGGGTTGAATAGCACCTCCCATCAAAAAGCTATTCAAGATTTGATTGGGGTTCATTCTCCAGATATCTTTTATGTTTAGGAAACTAAGCTTTAGGTGGACTTCATGCATCAATATGCTCCTCATATTTTATTTTTTGGTCAGTGTTAGTGTATTGGTTCTAGGGGAATTTTTGGAGGCTTAGCACTTTTTTGGGATCCTCGTAAGGTTGTTCCTCACTAGTGGATTTCTAGCCATTCCTCTATTTCAATGGTGGCTTCAGTTTTGGACTTTGGTGAGACTATTTTGGTAAGTAATGTTTATGCTCTGATTGAAATCCATGGGAAAAGCCAACTTTGGGCCCATATCAGATATGTTAGGTCCTATGCACCTTATTTTCCTTGGATCTTAGCTGGTGATTTCAATTATATCTTGTGTCTTGAGGAGAAAAGTGGGGGACTACCAAGACTAGGCCTTGCTTCAGATTTGTTTTGAGCTAATGTGGATTATCTTGCTCTTTTTGATGTTAAACCCTCTAATGGAATTTTTACTTGGAATAATCAATGGAGTGGGCCATAAGCGATTTCTGAGTCGCTGGATAGGTTTCTTGTTTCTATTTTTTGGGATGGGAGCAGTTTGGTCACCTGCTCTAAGATTTTGGATTGGTGCGGCTTTGATCATTGGCCAATTAACTTTTCAACTTCTTCTTTTCCTACTCCAAAGAGTCCTCCTTACAAATTTTAGCTTATGTGGCTTCATGATTCTTCCTTGTATAATCTTGTTGCTTAGTGGTGGCGGGATGGAGCCCCTGCATATGTAACTGCTATGTATTCTTTTGTTAAGAAGTTGCAATGTGTTAAGTATCATCTTAAGCGATGGAATAGGCTATGTTTTGGCAATTTTCAGACCAAGAAAAGGGATGCGCAGGAGCGTCTTGTTGTTATTACTTGCCAAATTAGGAATCTGGGATTTTCAGAGGCTCTTGGGCATGTTGAGTCCTAGGCCCTAAAATTGGTGGAGTTGGAGCTTCGTGAAGAGATTTTCTAGAAACAAAAGGCTAGGATTGATTGGCTTGAAGAGGGGGAGATGAATACTGCTTTCTTTCATCATTCTGTGCAGGCTCACCAGAATCAGTGTTATATCTCCTCTTGTTAATTTTGAAAGCTTAGCTATATCTTTGCAACATGCTTTATCCAAAGAAGCTTGCCATTTCTTCTCTGCTCTATTTACTAAGGATTCACTTCCTGCTGATGTTGAGGAGAATAGGGTTCTTGCTTGTATTCCTTCTTTGATCTCTAATGTGATGAATCCTTCTCTTATTTGTCCAATTAATTTGTATGAAGTGGAGGAGGTGGTGTTTGGGATGAATACGGGGAAAGCTCCTAGCCGTGATGGGTTCCTAGTTGAATTTTTCTAGGATTTTTTGGACATTGTGAAGCTGGATTTGTTGGAGGTTGTTCTTGAGTCTCTTCATAATAAGCAGATGCTTCATGCCCTGAATGCTACTTTTCTGGTTCTCATTCCTAAGAAGGAGGGTGCTGATAGGCTTGAATTCTTTAGACCTATTATGCTCTATAATGTGGTGTATAAGATTATTACGAAGTTGATTGCAAAGTGGCTTAAATCTTGTTTTCATGTTGTCATTTGATAGGAGCAAGGAGGCTCTGTGGCGGGTTGTCAAATTTCAGATGGGGTGGTGGTTGCCTCTGAGGTCATTCATTCCATGGTGACCTCTAAGGATAGGTCTATGTTCATCAAGTTGGATATGGATAAAGCGTTTGATAGAGTTAAATGGAGTTTTCTTTAGAAGATTATGTTAGCCTTTGGGTTTTCTTTTGAGTGGGTGAGTTGGACTATGAGTTGTGTGTCCTCTTCCTCATTTTTGGTTATTGTGAATGGGAAACCTTCAGAGCTATTTGGGGCAACCAGGGGGCTTCATCAAGGGGATCCAATCTCTCCCTATCTATTTATTATTATGGTGGAGGGGTTGGGCCGATTTCTTAAATTTTAGGTCTCTCAAGGATTGATTCATGGTTGGTAGTGGGGGTTGGGTCTGCCAACACTTTCTCATCTCCAATTTGTGGATGACACCTCTCTTATGGGGTTGGCTCATATTCATGAAGCTGAATCCTTTAAGAAAGCTTTGGATATCTACCTTGCTGCTTCGGGCCAGAAAGTCAATGAGCAGAAGCCTTCTATTTTCTTTTTTAATACTCCTCAGGCTATCCAGCAAAGGATTGTAGCTATTATGCGGTTTCAAATTGGGTCTCTACCCTTTGTCTATTTGGGGATTCCTCTTGCTATTGGTTGTCAGTCTAGGTCTTCCTAGCAGATGTTGCTTGATAAGTTGAGGAAGAAGGTAATTCACTGGACTCATTGGTGGTTGTCTACAACTGCTAGAGTTACTCTCCTTAATTCTATTATCCAATCCCTTCCCATCTACAGGTGCTTTGTTCAATCAGCCCCTATGTATTTCCTTGAGGAATTTGATGCTCTCTCTCATCAATTTCTTTGGAGTGGCAAATTGATTTCTTCTAAGTGGAGCCTTGTTAAATGGTAATTTGTGTGTCGACCAAAGCAAGAGGGTGGTCTTGGTCTATGCTCTACTATTTTGAATGGGAAAGTTCTTGCTACTAAGTTGTACTGGTGTTGGTGTACCAATCAAGACCAGTTATGGGCCCATATTCTTAACTATAAGTATCTTAGAGGTGTTTCTTCTTTTGAGGTTCCTCGCTATCCTCTGGAGGGGAGTAGTTCTATGATTTGGCATACTTTGAAAGTGGGGGCTTAGTTGATTAAGCGCTCGCTTTTCTAGATCTGCAACTCGAGGTCACATGCTCTCTTTTGGTTGGATTCTTGGGATGGTCACCCACCTATTTTTTCTGCTTTTCCTCATCTTCAGCCCCTTTGTGATGATTTTACTATTGTTGGCTAGGATACCATTGAGCACTACAAGATCACTAAGCATTGTGGCTCTATTATTACCTTTCACTAGAAACACCCTTCTGAGTGGCCACCTGGGGGGTCTGAGGGGGATAGGCATGAGCTTGCTCAGCTTTTGGCTTCCCACGCTTGTAATTCTCTGAGGGGACTAAATATTTTGGCTTGGGATGGTTTTGATATGTCTGGGAGGTACACTATGTCTGTTGGTTATAAGCAGTTGGGTAGGCAGCTATTTGGGAATATTGAGGTCCCTTGGTGGAAGCAAGTTTGGCATAAGTTGTCATGGCCCAAGTGAAATTTCTTCATGTGGTTAGTGGCTCAAAATCAGTGTCTTACTTGGGACAATTTATGCAAGCGTGGTTTCCATGGCCTCTCAATTTGTGTGTTGTGTCAAGCTATAGAGGAGAGTGTCTCTTATCTCTTCTTCCAATGTTCTTATGCTTGGTAGATTAGCATTGTTGGTGGAGGGTGTGGAATACGCCCTATGGGAATGTTTCCTCATTCGCTAAGTTTTTGGATCGGTGGGGAAGGGCTCCTGTTTCTACCTCCTTTCTTCAAGTTGCTTGGGCTATTGGCCCATCCTTCATTATTTGGAATCTTTGGCTAGAGAGGAATCATTGGATTTTTTAGGATGTGTTGTTGGTGGCCCCTCATATGTGGTAGAAGATTTTGCATTCTTTAGGGGAAACGGTTATGACTAAGTGTGATCCGACAGATTCGGTGGCTCATTCTAGTGCTGGTTGTTTTAATTATCTTCATCTTGCTCCTTTGCAATGATAGCTCATGTGCAACAAATGTAGACATCCAACCGCGAAAGTGAATAGAGAGTGAAGATGGTCTCCTCCTCCTCAGGGAGTTCTTAAAATTAACACAGATGGATCTTCTCATGGAAACCCTAGTCATGTTGGTATTGGTGGTGTTGGTCGGGATAGTTCTAGAGATGAGCAGTTTATCTTCTTTTTTTATAAGGGTCTTCATACTAATAATCTAATGGAGGCTCAAGCAATTTTATTGATTGTGGAGTGTGGAAGTCAGTTGGGCTGGCACAGGATCATATGTGAATCTGATTCCCAGGTTGTGGTGAACTTGTTGAATAGGTGGCAGTTAGATGATGTTAGTTAGCATCTGGCTTTGGTTGTTGAACATATTCTCAACCTTTTCGCTTCTCTGGAGTCTGTTACTTTCACTCATATTCCTAGAGAGTGGAATGGTGTTGCTGATTATTTGGTTAAATGGGCTTCTGATCATATTTAGGATTAGAACTTGGTGGATCGGGGTCAATTACCCCCAGATTTGTCTCAACAGTTGGACCATTTGGTGGTGCTTGATAAGGCTATTTAATGGCCTCTCATTGTAATTTCTTCTTTTTTTAATAAATTTTTACCCCTCTTTTATGTTAAAAGGCTATATTCTCTCAACCAAAATCCAAGAATAAAAGATCCCCTAAATTCAATTGTACCCCACATACATATGGTCGCAAAAAGTACTATGTTTTATGTATGCAATCATATCCCTTCATTTTCAAACAAACTCCATAATGACCCTTCATCCTCTCCTCAATCTTAATAAATTATTCTCATTCATTCTCTACCATTGATCTTCTCATCACATCTCCATCATCCATTTTTCCTCCCAAAAATTCATAAATAGACACACCATCCTATGTATTTCATCTATATGCTTTATGCTAAAAATATGCTATCAAAATAGGTTATTTTTATGAAAAGAGTATCCACATCTCAAATCACTTGGAGAAAATAAAACTTTGGGATGGATTTTCATGGTAACCTCTCTTTGTTTAATGTTTTTATTTAAATTCCATTTACATGCTATATCTAGGGTTTTTTTAAGTTTAGGATAGGAAAAAAAATTCTTGCACTTGTTTCCTACTTTTTAACTCTAAATTATTGCTCACATTAGCCTTGGTAGATACTAGAAAACAATTGTTTTATCCCTACTATATTTTATATAATTATCTTTTGTGCACTTGGGATTCAAGATATTTTTCTCCAAAAAAAATCTTATATCCCAATATCTTCTACGAAAGGTTATATTTTAGGATGATCTATATGTTCGTAGAGAAGCTTCTCCTCAATATTATCCTTGTATTATTGGAGGTGACTTCAATCTTGTGTTATCCCTTAATAAAAAATGGGAGGACTTTCTATTCTGTCTCAAGCTAGTCTTATTCTTCTTCAAAACATTAATCAACTTCAAATAATGGATATCTCCCCTATAAATGGCTCTTTTTCTTAGAAAAATCAAAGGGTTGGGTATGTTTTATTGTAAAATAAATAGATATATTTTTAGCCAATGATTATTTACCTTCTCAATGCCTTTGAATTGCATCTTTCATCCTAGACAATGTTGGCTTAGATCATTAGCTCATAGCTTTACATTAAAATGATCTTTAAAGCCTTGAAATTCCCTTTTTAGACTTCAACACATATAGTTAAAATAATAGTACTTGAAAGAAAATATTATACTATGTGATAGGAAGGTAAACCTCATCATGATACAACCATTTATGCTTTATTTCACAAACAATTTTTTCAAAAAGAAACTCAAATAATGGAGTTATTTCCTATGTGGAAATATTTTACAAAGAAAAAGGAATGTTTTGTCAAAGCTAGCAAAGATCCAAGGTTGTATTCAATACTAAGGCTCAAGTAAAGATGCCTTAACTCTACATTCTAAACTCCAAAATAAATTAGAAAAGACCAATCCTAAAGAGTGTTCGTATTTCATTATATTATAGTTATTTACCAATTTGGTAGTTGTCAGTTGATTGATATGTGGCTTTAGTTATGTGGTTGCTTTGCTTAACCATTTTTTTGCTATGTTATCAGAGCAATTAAAATATATGTGCCTATGTGTCAAAATTTGCAGGTTTATCTGGTTTAATGTTTGGTGAATACAATTCCTTGTTGAGCAGTAGCAATGCATGGATTTAGAGATTATTGCAAATGCTTTGTAAAGGCATCTAATATCTACAATAAAGTGAAGGAATTAAAGTAGTTTGATGTGACACTAAAATCTGTAAATGAGGCCAGAATAGATGTGTGAATGACCTATAAAAATTCATTCAAAGTGTGCTGCAAAAAAAATTGCAGAAGAACTAAAAAGAATCCGATTTAAATTTGTATGTAAAAGGTCCATTTTTACAATTTCCCTGGTTTATCTTCAACAAATATAGTTATAAAATTTTAAAAGCTATATTTTTATTGCAATTGAATATGGGAGAAAAAGTGAAAAATTTTAAATTTGAAATGAAATTTTCACAAAATTTTTATTTGAAGCCATTAGAATTTTTTTCAAACTCTTAGGGAGTTATAAAGAAAAAAATTTAGAATATGGAAACCACTGCACCAAAAATTATGCTTCTTGACTCTCAACTTTTGAGAGGAGACTATTATGTTGCTTGGAAAGAAAAAGTACAAACTCAATGGGAATTTGAAGACCTTTGGGATATAGTCTTTGGAAACATCACTACACCTTGAAATGTCGATCCAAATCAAACTGGGTTTGACAAGGCCAATCAAAAGACCAAATTAATCATCTTGTTTGGTGTGTCA
This sequence comes from Sequoia sempervirens, assembly GCA_007258455.2. Lineage (NCBI taxonomy): Eukaryota > Viridiplantae > Streptophyta > Pinopsida > Cupressales > Cupressaceae > Sequoia > Sequoia sempervirens. Next base: position 253,365,842 of record VDFB02075321.1, on the reverse strand, counting down.
GATGAGGTGCAACCCCACATTAGAATAGCCACCAATGCAAAATATGATTGGGATCATCTTAAAACAGTCTATGAGGCAAAAAACCATTATCAAATTCTTCGCATGCAAATTCAATTACATTACCTTCAAATGCAACATGAGGAGAAATTAGAGAACTTTCTTAGGAGAGTAGTAGAGATGAGGACATCACTACAAGCATTAGGGGAAGAAGTCACAAATGAATCTCTAGTACCCATAGTCTTGAGAGAAGTATCCCTCTCATTTCACATGTTTGTCACTTGTCTCAATGTGGTGAGTGAAAAATCATCCTTTGAAGAGTTGGTAATCTTGCTTCAACAAGAAGAAGTAATCCATGGTGAGACTTCAAATTCCCAAGATGATCAGGCCCTCCCAATAAAGCAAAAGGGAAAACAATTTGACTATTGGATTGGTCCATCAGGATCGTCAAATTCAAATCAAGAAAGTTCTTCCAACAAAAAGAAATGCTCATTTGTGAAAGAAAGGGACATTATCTCAAGGACTGTTGGTACAATTCCTATGCCAATAGTGAATCTAGACATAGAAAGCCACAAAATCATTCCCATTGGGAAAACATAACAAACCCCATTGCCAAAAAATCCCAAATAAACAACATGGTAATGTTACATCTACAAGAGATTCAGATGAAGAGGATTTCTTGTAAGTTTCTTAAACAAAGGCCTCAACTTCAAATAGTTCAATTTTGTATGTTGATTATAGTTCATCCAAACATTTGACAAGTGAACAAGAGTGGCTTTGTGATCTCACTCCATCTACCTCCAACGGGAAAGTATCCATTGGTGATGACACATCATATGAAGTTAATGGAATCAAAGATATATCTTTGCCCTTCAAAACTCACGAGTGTAAAATTACAAAGGTTCTATATGTTCCAAGGCTCATAAAAACCCTTCTTTCAGTTAGTCAATTATTGGAGCACAACTTGAAAGTTGAATTTGATTGCCAGAATCATGAAAAACTTTGTCTCATTAGAGATAAATTTAGAAATGGTGAAGTTGTTTCTTGCGCTTCAAGGGTCGACAAGATGTTTCAACATGTTTTTGTCACACATGAAGGTAAGGCCCTTGCAATGAAGACTAGTGCATCCATAATTCATTGGCATCATCAATTTGGCCATCTTAGTTCTGGTTATCTTCTTGCATTGATTAAAAGAGGTATGGTGAGAGGACTTCCTGTCATACAAAAAGTAGAATTCTTTGCTCACATTTTCTTGTTGGAAAGCAATGTTAGGATCATTTTCTTGCTGCAAAGAATAGAGCCTCAAGTCCCTTAGAATTGGTACACAATTATCTATGCAAACTAATGCCACCATGTCATAATAATGCCAAGTATTTTCTACTATGTGGATCTTACAAGAAAAATGTGGGTTTATTGTTTGGATCACAAATATCAAGCACTTGATAAATTCAAATAATTTTGAGCCCTTACAGAAAGATCATTTGGACAATTCTTGAAGCATTTCTTTTCTTAAAAGGAAATATTATTCCATGCATAGTAGTTTTAGGATTCCTCTTTCTTTTTCTTTTGCCTTTTCATTGATAGTTTGTGGCCTAGTGTAGCTCTAAATTCTTGTAATGACCTCATGGCCATTCATCCCCAATCGGATCCATTGTTGGAACAAAAATTTAACCTCAAAATTTTATTAGTCCTTATCACCTTAGTATGACTATTTAATTTTACACCATGAGTGTCATCCCTCAAAACCATCATTTTTTCCTAAAATTATTGTAATAATACTCTTCCTAAACCCATCCCACTAAAATACTACTCAAAATCACCTTTCTCATAGCCGCTACCCCAACACATACATCCCCTTAAGCCTGTCTTTCAATACATATTTCAGTGAAACAATGCCATTTTGGGAAGAGTTACACTATAATCTCTTCGATAAGCTGACAAAACGAGCCAACACAAAATATCGAGGAGACCACCACACATCGAAGTGAGATATTCTGAAGTCTCTCTGATAGCCCAAAAAGGAATATTTTGAAGACACTTGAGTGTTTCAGAGAGAAAAGATACCTTGTCTCTTCGATAGAACGAAATGCAAAGAAACATTAATATCTTAAATGTGCTAAATTATTTTGGCATTCAGGAAACAAAAAAACATCTCTCAAACATAGCTGATTATTATGCAGTAAATAATCAACAACTGTCAAATCCAAGGCTTGGCAGACGCAATGAAAATTTTGAAGTGACAAAAAATTATTGGGCTGAGAAATGTAAAAGTCTCTTCAACACTACTAAAATAGTTAAGAATAAAATTTTGAGGAGACAAGCTTATATCAAGAGGAAATGGATTAAAGTCTCTTGGATCAATTTGATGATGAGAATGTGGCAAAGTAATAGTGTGGAATTACTTTCGAAGAGACTATACAATATCAAAGAGAAGTAATAGCATGTCTCTTTGAAACTTCAAAATAAAGAATAAAGGTAAGAAAACATCAAAGATAGAAGCTTGTATCGAGAAGACATAAATGTAAGTCTCTCTGGAACTCCAATAAACAAAGGGAGATAACTTTCGAAGGGACATTGAAGTTGTATATTGAAGGGAGACGGTTGTAAGTCTCTCTGAAACTCTAATAACAAAGAAGGAAATATTATATGAAAGCGAAAAAAACCAAGATAAAATTTTTGGAAAGACCTTATGATGTCAAACATAAATAATCAAATGTCTCTCTGAAACTCTGAAAAGGAAACAAAGGCATAATCATGTCGAAGAGAGAACAAGATATCGGTGAAAGTATAACTAAAGTCTCTTTGACACAGTGAAAAGTGCTTCTCACTTAGTTGACATGACTGATGAGGCTTTTGAAGAGACAACTGACATTAATGCTACCACTGGTTAGAAATTTGGCGTGAGTGAAATTTATGAACTAGAGTTGATAGAAGTGTGTCAAATCTTGGATATATCTTACTCGTAAGATCTTAGAATCTTAATGAATTGAAGTTGAAAATTTAGGATGCAGGATTGAGCAATAGTGAGAAGCTTGGAGAAGGTGACATTGGTTCAAGTAAGTATCTAGAACTCAGTTGAAGATTTTATGAAAGTTTGTTTAAATTGCAGTAGAGTTATGTTTTTAAAACATGGAAGGAACACCAGAAAAAAACAAAAGAAAAGAGATATAAAACTAACACAAGACTGCTAAACCAAGATTTAATTGAACAATGTCTTAGTTCTAGACCAAAGTCCAGACAAACAACCCAATTAAACCCTTCAATTGAAAAGTTGGAAGATAAACACAAGAACCTGGGAGATGTATGTACTCCACAATGAGGGTATGAATTATTCATATACCATTTGTAAGAGAGGGGGACCAATTACGTTCAAGGCCCCAGGTCACAGAGGGCCAAGAGCAGAAGGCTGCCCTAAGTTACCTCAGCTTAATGGGGAGATAGGAAATGCGAGACGAGAATGATGAGGACTATAAGGTCCACTAATTTATGGGGCTAGGTGAGCTAGTTTTTTGGTTCAACACTACGCCTCATAAAGCTCTCTACCTAAGCACGGAAGCACGGTCCCAAGATGACAGCGTGGTGTGTTGGCGTCTCTCAAGTGCATTAGCATTTGTATGACCAAATAACTAAAGAGACAAGGTCGAACCTAGGAAAACAAGCTAATGACCCAACTAACTACCACTAAAGGGACAAAATAACGTTGTTAAGTAAATAAAATATGCTCTAATATGATAAAGTAAAAATACGAGAGTTAGGGTGGCAAGAATGATCTCACAAAGAAATTTGTCTGCCAGCTAGCTCCCAAAAGCACATCTACCTACACACAAAGAGTAGGAAAAATGTTGGGTGGTTGTATAGGGGCCTGCCTTAGTTAGACCCCCGTTTAGGTGTTTCCACCTCCATGGATAGACAAGAAAGCGAGTATGATAAATAAAGTAATGTAATGAGGAACACTAAAACACTACAAAACAGTAAATGTGCTTACTCTACCAAGTAATAGAGGAAAGGAGTGGGAATCTTACCACCTCCACCAAGAGCACTCAAGGCTAATGGAGGAGAAAATAAGATTACTCAAGCCTCTGTTGCAATGGTGTTGTCCCACACTTTCTCTACTGAAGTGATGAAGTTGTTGTTGCTATGAAGTGCAAAAAGTGTTGCTAGAAGTGCTTGAGAATGCAAGGAGTGCAAGAGTGTGAAGAAGCTGAAATGAAGGTTTGTAAGTAGTTGAAATCCATGTAGAAGGAGGTAATTTGAAGGAGAGATGAAGAAAACGGCCATATTCAGGTCGGTCAGCCAAAGTGGGTGTTACAAGTTGACTACTAATGAGAAGTGTAATGCCCTCAGCAGGTTAAACGACATGAATCTGCCAGGGACATAAGCACACCGTGTGGAAATTTATGCATCGCACGAGCATCCCTGACAAAAATTATCCCACCGACGCTCAAAATAGGTGCCAAGTGGAATGAAAGCAATGTGATTAGATGTAATTAAGCCTCTAAACTTGGTTTCCTAAGGTGGAGAAAGGAAAAAGGGGAATTTGCATAAGGGGTGCAAATTCACTCTTATATATTTTCTCCCACTTTAGCGAGCATGAATATTGATGACTGCTTCAATAAAGTAGATTGAAGAAGAGAAAGGTTAGAAATGTATACCTAAATTGTCAAGGAAGAAAACCACAATTTGACAAACTTGAAGGTGCAGGGTAAGCAAAGGACTTCATAGATTCTCAAAAATATGAAGTTGAAGAAAGAAAGTGTCTTACAGGTCTACAGACCTACAAGGAGGCAACCCCAAACATCTCTCACATGAAGGAAGCCACGTGAAGTAAGTGCCTCAAAAGCCCATAGACATGCAAGGAAGGTGTATCACAAGAACTCTCACATGGAGGATACTCGGGAAGCATCCCCCAAGATCTATCACATGAAGGATGCTAGGAAATCACCTTGTAGACCCACAGACCTATAGGGAAGGTATTCTCCAAGATCTCCCATATGAAGAATACCCAAGGAAGCACCCTACAGACCCACAAATTTGTAGGGAAGGTAACCCCTAAGATCTCTCACATGGAGGAAACCCAAGAAAGTGCCCTACAGGCCCACAAACTTGTAGGGGAGCCACCCTTAAGATCTCTTGTATGGAGGAATCTCAAAGGAAGCACCCTACAGGCTCTAAGACCTACAGGGAGGTATCCCTCAAGATCTCTTGCATAGAGGAAACCTAGGAAAGCAGACTCTGTAGAGTCAAGAAGCAGCCACGTAGGTGAGTAAGCAAATAGTCATGCAAACCATCGACAATTTGAAATACTTTCAAAGGGGTCCCTCGAGAACCTGAAGTGAAGAGAGGGCCCACTCAAGGGGCACACAGTTCAAAAGAAAATTTTTTCTACTCAAGGGGCACACAGTTCAAAAGAAAATGTTTTCTTTCTCAGATTGATCCATCATCAAGGGATCCTTTTGAAAGATGTTCACTTCATCAAGGAATTTGAAAGGAAGAATATCCCCCCATGCGAGGGGAAGGTCAAGGATGTTCCCACTTTAGAGGAAGGTTTCCAAGTCTTTTATTTGTGAACCCATGATTAGGAAACATGTTCCACTAGGGTTCCAAGTTGAGAATGCAATTTTGAAGAAAGGTTTGCATTATCACACATGAGAGGGACAACTCAAGAAAAGAAGGGAGAAAGATAAAGAGAAATTAAAAGATTAAAAAACAAGCAAAGGGCACAGGGGTAGCCTGATATTTCGGGGTCAAAAATACTCATATATGTATATATGTATGTATGCATGTATAGTAATAGTATATAAATAAACTGTCATCAATCCCCTACTATATCAGGCCATGTGAAGAATGCATGAGAAGACAAAGTAAAAAAAATAAAAAAAATAGTTCAACATGGAAGGGAAGCCTAAATGCCCCCAATGCTTTGCATCGTCCCCAATCTACCAAAAATCAAGCACAAACATGGAAGAATGATGATACAAATAGAAGAAGGTTTATGACAAAAAAACCATGCCTATATCCAAGTACCAACAGGGGTGACGAGGGTCATCCAGGTACACATAGCACGGTCACAGGGGAACACATCACAAAACACACACACACACACACAAGATCAAGAAGATGCCTCCTCTTAACACTGATCTACCAAGAGGTCGTTCGCTTCCTACTCTAGATCATCATAGGGGGAAGGAGGATGATCCTATAGTGGTGGGATGTTAAGAGGAGGAGCATCCATCCCTCCCGCAACAAGGGCTAAGGAAGAAGCCCCTGCAAGGTCTTCTTCACCAAGCTCTTGTGGAGCTAGGGTCAACAATTTTGCGAAGATTGCTAACAAGGTAGAAACTTCATCCACAGAGTTAAAACATGCACCTTATAGGAGAATCATGTTTAACTTTAGTGGAAGGGGTAGGTTGTGCCTAAGATTCATCGCTAGGCTCACCGAATGACTCAGGAGCAGTGATTAACTCAGGGGAGGCTGGGACAAGTTCTATCACTAGGACAAAACAAGTAATCATGGGACCACCTTGTGAAGAATGTGGGCTCCTCTTACGTCCTTCATTGCTAGAAGGACCGTACTCCACCTTTTGCTTTGTTGGATGAGACAAACTCCCCATGGACAAGACTAGAGGTGCGGAGGAAGAGGAGGAAAGAACCACAGTGGATACAACTAAGGTATTAGTCATATCCATGGGTTTTGGGAAAGGCTGGATATCCAGAAAAAACATCAACAAAGGTGGCTCCATTGAAGGAGCGATGAACACTTATACCCCCTTGGGGTTAGGTGTATTCGTACTTGCAACAGAAGCTGGTAGCAACACGGAACTATACTGAAGGGAATCAGAAGGAAGGGGAGAGAAAGACACTACAGGAGGCCCTGAAGCAATGGTGATTGTCTCTTCCTCCTTCCTTTATGAGGTGGCCTGCTCAACTAGGAGAGCCTTTCACCTGTGCTTGCGCTTGCACATAAGGTAGTTTCTACGACTCTTTGAGTTGGAGTTCAGAAGTTGTGAAGGAACGAAAAGCTCCTACTCAACCATGGGAACATCACTTACAATTTTCTATGGGGGAGGAATGGATTCTTGAACGAGAGAAAGAGGAGTAGGTCGAGGAACAGTGGGGGGAGTTAGCTCAAGAGCCTCGACAGCGGGCCTCTTCCCATTCACTATTCTAGGAGCAAGAGTAGTAGGAGGCTGTGGAGGTCGAGACAAAGAGGACTCTTCATGGGAGACCTTCTTTCCATTATACCAAATGAGTCTAGGCTCTATTAGCAAAACAAGAAGTTCAAATGCAGGATGCTTAGGCTTTCGCCAAGCGAGCACCATAGGATTCTCCCATAGGTGTGAAACAAAATCTGATAGTACCAGAGCAAAGCGAGAAGAAGCATCAAACTAACCAATGGGAGAGGAAGAAGGAGGATATCAGGACCACTTCTCTTCTTCCCTCCTTCATGCCTTAATGGCATCGCTGTCAACTTTTAAGTAGGCCCTATGTGAAACAACATAAGGTGACGAAGGGTATCTCACTTTCGGCCTTAGGCACCCTTTCTTATAATTCTGATACATTCAGTGTAGGAGGTTCATCCTAGGAGGAAGAGGACCAATGGTTTCAAGCCAAGAGTAGTCCAAGGAGTAGCTACTACAAGCAACCGGTTGTTTATAACCGGTGTTGTGAATTACATGTATGGAACACCCGTGGATAAATTTTAAACATTTATGCATGACCGAGGGCACTGCGTTCATAGCCACTAACGAAGGGATACCCAACTTCACCCTAAAGAGCTCAGACCCAGGGATAATGTTCAATAGGAGTTTCATAGCTTTAGGTCCAACCAAGACCGATATGACAATACTACCCAAAAGGGGCACAAAAATCCCGTCATGGGTGTAGATGGTGCTCACAGATGCATCATACCCATCCTTATGTAAAAAGTTACTCAACATTATCTCCTTGGTTATTATTTTTACTTGTGATGTCGGATCAATGAGAGCACCTACTACGATGTTTTCATTGATCCGCGTAGGGATATAAAGAGGAGACAGTTCCTGTGAAGTGAAGGTTATACCAGTACCAATGTCCACAGGTTGCGTAGAGGGGATAGGTTGATGTAGGAAGGATGCCATTACGCACAATAGATGACACTTTCATAGAGTCCCTAAAGGTTAGAGGATAAGGTGGTGACCCAATTAAGGTTTCGTTATGCAACACCTTAAGAAATTTCCAACTATGCCAACTAGGGGTCATAGGTTGGGTTGTAAGGCGACAACCTCACAACACTGGAACCTACAACACTCCTAGAGTACGAGGAAAGGAACTATCACTATCATAAAACATAACCAAAATGGTTCACGCTGGATTCACCAAAAATGTAAGAGAGGGGGGCCAACCATGTTCAAGGCCCCAAGTCACGGAGGGCCAAGAGCGGAAGGCTGCCCTAACTTACCTCGACTTAATGGGGAGTTAGGAAATGCGGGATGAGAATGATGACTATAAGGTCCTCCAATTCACTCTACAAACCTAAAATATAATATGGGGCTAGGCGAGCCATTTTTTGGGTTCAACACTATGCCTCAGAAAGCTCTCTGCCCAAGGACAGAAGCTCGGTCCTGGGACAACAATGTGGCACGTTGGCATCTCTCAAGTGCGTTGGAGTCAGTATGACCATAAAACTAAAGAGACATGTTTAAACCTAGGAAAACAAGCTAATGACCCAACTAACTACCACTAAAGGGCCAAAATAACGTTGTTAAGTAAACAAAATATGCTCTAATATGATAAAGTAAAAATACGAGAGTTAGGGTGGCAAGAATGATCTCACAAAGAAATTTGTTTGCTAGCTAGCTCCCAAAAGCACGTCCACCTACACACAAAGAGGAGGAAAAATGTTGGGTGGTCGTATAGGGCCTTGCCTCATTCAAACCCCCATTTAGGTGTTTCCACCTCCATGGATAGCCAAGAAAGCGAGTATGATAAAGAAAGTAATGTAATGAAGAACACTAAAACACTACAAAACAATAAATGTGCTTACTCTACCAATTAATAGAGGAGAGGAGTGGGAATCTTACCACCTCCACCAAGAGCATTCAAGGCTAATGGAGGAGAAAATGAGAGTACTCGAGCCTCTGCTGTAATGGTGTTTTCCCACACTTGTTCTACTAAAGTGATGGAGTGAAGTTTTTGTTGCTATGGAGTGTGAAAGTGCTACTAGAAGTGCTTGAAAATGCAAGAGTGTGAAGAAGCTAAACTGAAGGCTTGGAAGAAGTTGAAATTCATGTAGAAGGAGGGAATTTGAAGGAGAGATGAAGAAAACGGCCATATTCAGGTCGGCCGACTGAAGGGGGCATTACAAGTCATCTGCCAACGAGAAGTGTAATGCCTCTATAGGTTTAGCTGTAAGAATCTGCTAGGGACGTAAGCATGCCGCTCAGATGTCTACATGTCGCGTGGGTGTCCTCAAAAAAAAATTATCCCACTGACACTCAATACAGGTGCCAAGTGGAATGAAAGCAGTGGGCTTAGGTGTAATTAAGCCTTCAAACTTGGTTTCCTAAGGTGGAGAAAGGAAAAAGGGGAATTTGCATAAGGGGTGCAAATTCACTCTTATACACCATTATAGAAAGAAATATAGGCATAGGCCTATGTCAAACCCATGGAATATGAACTTAGGAAAGCTTGTAATTCCAAATGTATTTTTCAATGTGGAATTAATCATCAAAGTATTGGCCAAAATATATAACCCAAAGATGAGGTTGATTCATTCACATGATGGGTCACAATTTATCCTCATCACTAGATATTATATCTCTATAGTTTTTCAATTGGATACATCTAAGAAAACACCACTAAGAATTAGGGATCTCTTGGAAGAATACTATATTTTGGACACAAGTTATAAAAGGTGGAAATTATATTTGCATAAACCTCGGATGCAAGAAATCAACTCAAAAGAATTTCTAGCAATGAACAACCTCCATTCTCTATGGATTTGTTTGAGGAGTACTATCAATATACTTATTACTCGGTCATACAAGTCTTAGGAATAGATGTTCCCGTCGAGATGGCCATAGCTCCTATGATCCTAGCAGCATATGTTCAAAGCCAAGATGTTAGGTCATTTGACTATGTAGAATACTTAGCAGAGGTTATAAACACTTCACTAGCTTCCATAAAAAGCAATAGCAATACAATTAATTTCAAACAACACTCCTTTTTCATGCACATGATCTTATATGAAGGACAAGCAATGGGGATGTGGGGAGAAGAGTTAAGAATTAAATACTTGCATGATGATGAGAACATAAGGCCAGTACAAATGTGGACTTCAATTTGGGATAGTAGATGTGGGAGGTACGATTACTTGTACTTCAAGGAATACTTTGTGAAGCCTCTAGACAATTTTTTTGGTCATCTTTGTGATTACAACTTGTTCTCAAAGATACAAAAATTCCTTAGACCCAAGGAGGAAAACCCAAAAGGGAAGGTAAACCATAATTGGGGGAATCAATATGCATATGAGGATTTCATTGTGATAATAGTATATGGGTTTGAGGCAACTCCATTCCTTCTTCCTAGAATAGTTCCTAATAGAGTTGCATCTTTAGAGTTAGTGAGGTAGTTGTCCTATTAAAGTTATATGCATCTTAAGAGTTATGACAAACAATCTCTCATTCCTTCAACTTTATGTTTTGGTGATTTTACTATTATTTTTGAAAAGGGATATGATTCAGTTGGCAACAAGATAGAATATTATGGCATGCTACAAGGAAATAAAAGCAAAACTTTTGATCTTGAACACTTCATTCATAGTGCCAAAATGACATAAAAGTTGAAAAAATATGAGCATGTGTTCTTTGTAGATGATGTAATAAAAAATTGTAATGAATCTCAGGTAGCAATAAGAAAGGATGCATAAAATAGAGTAGTGATGGTAGAGGCATGGAGGAAAAGTCACAATCCATTATATACATAAGCCTTTCACGAAATACAAGACCTTATGGAAAGAGTGGAGCAATTAATCCTACGTGAAGAAGAATTGACTAAGGATATACCCCTCATAGTCTTTGAAGATAAGAGAGGTGCTTGTTCTAGGAAACAAGTTGAAAACATAATTCCCTTTATCACTCATCACCACAACCCACCCCAGATGTTAGCTTCTCAGTTGACACTCCCATTATAGTTGAAGATGACATTGAAGAGGAGGATGAGGTCACAAAAATCACTGCTCCTACCATCCCCCAATATGAATTACCACTAGAAAGGAGTATAATCTCATTTGAAGCCTCAACAAAACTCTCTAATGATGTGAGACATCATGCAAGCCAAGAGTTCATTTCAGATGATGCATTTGTTCAAACCCCAAAATTTAAGTCATTCATTTACGAATACAAAGGGGAGATGATAAGAGACGGAGTAAGAGAAATTAGTCCTAAGCAAGAAGTTGATGGCCTAAAATAATTGCAAGAGGAAGTTGACAAGGAGATGAAAGATACCACCCCAAAAAGAGGATGAGAGTTGCTACAGGAAGCTAGGGTCATGCTTCTCCCAGGGTGGGATATCAGTTCAGCTACAGTCTTTGATAGTTTCATAAGGGGGAATAAAACCTTGTAGCTAATAGATGAAGCTAGTGACAAGATTTATACTAGCTCAGGGTATAATCTAGATAATTCTATTCTACAAATTTGGACTCTATATCCACCAGGAAAGAGACCCGCACTTATTGATAACCCAATCAAGTATTTTGTCATCTTTTAGTGTAGCAAGTAAGAGATACAGATCCTATTGAGACAGTTGAATTGAATATCAATGTTGCTAAATTCACCAAGGCTCGGACTAAAAAATTAATAAGAGATAACGAGGGGCTTGTTTCTAAAAACAAGAGATTGAAACAAGAGGTGATTAACTACAGAGATAAGTTGCCTTCCTCCTTTTCCCTTTATTATCCATTGGTAAAATGTGAAAGAAAGGTACTTGAATCTATGTTTGAAACCATGTACTGGAAGTGGAAGTATGAGATCATGCAAAAAAAACATGAGGAATTAAGAAAGAAATTAAACACTATCAAATTTGAGATGGCTTTAGAATTGGTATGTAAGATATTCGAGAAGATGTTTAAGAATAATGATAAGGTTTGGATTATCCATAGAAAGACATCCGTGACCTACTAAGAACATGATAGATTACACATCATGATGAAAGAGATAGAGGAACAAATAACATTCAAAGGGAATGATGGTGAACATGTGTTTCGGGAATACAAGGAATTGATGAGTATGCATGACCATTTCCACACCATACTAATGCAGAAGCTTGGTGATTTCAACCAACCTTTGAATATGACTTTACTAAACTTACTTGACGATGAAGGGGAGTTGAAGGATCAAGATATATGGAAGGATGAAATCTCTCAGTATTTACCAATGTCTCTTGATGAAATCAATGATGAAGAGATGGTGATGGAGAAGACACATATGCAATTGGAATGGATTTTTGATATCAAGTATGCCATGAAGCTATGATAAAAAACGCTGATACTTATGATAAAATGAGATATATTGAACATCTATCTAGGGTTAATTTGTTTATCGCTCGAGCATAATAAGGAGTATAGGTTATTGAATTCTAGTCGTGTTTGATGCATTTTCAAGGAGTATGGAACTTGGGAAGATCTTCAGTGATCATGGGTACCTAATGAAGATTAACATATCGTGGTGCATCATAGACTATTTGCAGACTTCTCATTTTCTATGTTTGTGTCTAAAACAGTTGTTATCATTTTAGTTAAGAAGCAACGTGGCTTTTTGTAAGGGCCTGAAGCTTGTGGCTTCCCGCATATATAAGGGAAACCAAGGCTACATGAGAAGATCATTAGATTAGGACTATTATTACAGTAACAACAATATTAGTATAGATATTTCATAGCAACAAAAAAAATTGATATATAATGTACCATATTTTTGAAGTAATATAAATGGAGAAGGAGAATTAACTAGTGTCCCAATGCTGGTGTCAATTGTTTGTTGATAGTATTTGATTATCTGGCTGTCTTCCGATTAGTGCTTTCTTATTATTTAAATTGGTGTGTCAAGCTCAATTTATCAAGGCACATTTGTTGTTCTTATGTGGTTTAATTAATTGGTTCTTCAAAAGAATTAAAATCCTTTTAGTTAATCACAATAATATGGAAGTATTGGGTAAACCCACAAAATTGGTTTACAATTCCAGTGAGGAAGGAAAATTGCAAAAAATGCCCCCATGGTAAAAATTTTGGTTTTTGGGGATTTGAATGAATATGTGGTTTGAGTGAACCAAAAAAGGGTTCACTAGAACCCCCTTTTGAGTGAACCCATTAAATTTTGGGCCCCACATTTCTCAAGAAAAAAATCAAAACAAAGCTTTGTGGAAAGGGGGTTCGCTTGAAGCCCCCTTTCTTCTCCCCCCTCTGGCACCAAAAATCTCCATAAATTTTCCCTTCGAAGCTCAAGTTGAGGATGAAAATGGAGGAGATTTCATAGGCCCAACTAGATGATGGTAGTCCTTAGAATGAGCTATCCAACGAATATAATTTTAATATGTTTTGGTTTTATTATATATTTGCTTTTTAGTTTGATTAAACATAGTTTTTTCACTGAAAATCAAGCTTTCTATTCTGCACAAGTGGAAAAATAGCAGATTATCAAAAATAATTTGAAAAATTTTAGTGCACTAGATATCGATGTCCTTGATCCAAAAAAAACAAAATTGCATTTCGATACATACAAAAAAAATTATGTTGTATACGGTTCACCTATGTTTGAATTGTAATTGGTTTGACTTCGAAACTTGATTAAGGAAAAAATATTCAATGAAATGCTATGAAACTAATTCCATGCACTAGATATCATAGTTACAAATCTAAATTTGAAATAATTAAAATTTTATCCTTCATGGAAAAAAAGTTACGTAGTATATGGTGAGCATCACTCCTTAAAAATGGTGTTTACTTAAAAAACTAGTTTTCGAAGGAGACGGAAAAAGAAGTTCAATTTGATTCAAAGAAATTTGAAAAAAATATATTTAGAATCTATAGACAAAATGTCACAAATCACTAGTTTGCATCATCTTCATATTCCTCATGGTTTAGCCGCTATAGGTGCTCAAAAGTGAAGATTTAATTAGAAAAAATCAGTTCAGTGTCCAGTTTGGCCAAAAATTGTAAACCAGTATTGTGAGATCACCCTATTATTTGGATCGATAAGAAGAGCCCTATAATCAATAACATTATCATACTATCTCCAGTTTGATTCTATCTAGTTATTCAAATCAGAAATAAATTTGATTTGTCAGGGCACACTTGTTGCTTTTGTGTGATTTAGTTAACTAGTTCCTTCAAAAGGATTAAAAATTCTTATTAAATAATCACAATATCTTGAGAAGAACCATTTGGATTGATATGAAGAGTCTGATCATAGTTACATTCTTGCACGTTTATACAAGGTATAAACAGTGGCAGGTGCCAAACAGTTTGAATTGTATCTAGTAAGTAAGTCACATATCATTCACCTCTTGAATCCATTGGTCCAATAGAAGTAGCTATTGATCATACCCAATACCTTACAAAATTTCATAAAATCTTATTCATACATTCATATTTCAAATTTCAGCACTAGGAGTAGGAGTAGCTAACAAACCTTAGTCTATTGCACAGTTCATGCCATTGTGGGTAGATCCTTAAATCCAATTAATTCACACAACTCTTAAATTTGCATCAATCATCAAGGTTCACCCACCTAGGTTTAGTAGAGCCTAAAGTGCAGGGAGTCATCAACCACATAGGTCAACTCCATTCGTTAGCCCAAAAACATTGTAAGTTTGATCATAGAGCCAGGAATCCTCTTAGGATTTACAACCTGCATTTTTGAGACCTAACAGAATAATACATGGAAACTTGTTGATCTTTCACTAGGGAAGAAGGCTATTGGATGCAAATGGGTCTTCAAGATAAAGTAGAAGGAAGATGGTAACATTGATAAGTAAAAGGCTTGACTTGTGGCTAAGATCTATGCTCAAAAGGAAGGTGCTTTGATGAGACTTTCACACCCATAGAAAAATCAAAACTATTTGTATGGTATTGTCAATGGTAGCTCAATTTGGTTGGAAATTTCATCAATAGATGTAAAGAGTTCCTTTTCTAAATGGATATCTCAAGGAAGAAGTCTATATGACTTAACTAGAGTGATATGTTGCACCTCAATAGTAGCATAAAGTATGCAAACTTATCAAATACCTCTACAATCTTAAACAAGCCCCTCAATCCTGGTATATCAAGATCGATGAGCATATCCTTAATCATGGATTCGTCAAGAATCTTTATGGTCTCAATCTCTACCTCAAAGAGAAAGGGGGAAGAATGTAATTGTGAGTGTATATGTCGATGATTTAGTCATCATTGAGATTTCACCACAAATGATTCATACTAAAAAGGATGATCTCAAAAGATCATTTGACATGATATATCTTGGGCTACTACATTATTTTCTTGGACTTGAAGTGTAGAAATAGATGAATCATATTTAGGTATCTCAAATAAAATATACCAAGACATTGCTTGAGAAATTCAAAATGGAAGATTAACCTATGTTGACAACCATGGAGAAAAAATTGCAACTTTCCAATGATGATCCATCAACTTGGTTGAATGCTACTCTTTATCATCAATTTATTAGGAATCTTATTTAATTGACTTATGTCAGGCCAGATATCAGCTATGTTGTCAACTATCTTTCTAGGTTCATGTAGGAACCTAAATTTTTTCATTAGAAGGAAGCAATATGTGTTTTGAGGTACATCCATGGTACAATGGCATATGCCCTAAAATACAAACAAAGTGCATTTTTTTCTTTGTGCGAATACACAAATGCGAGGTAAAAGTACAAACTTGTGTCACATTTTTATAAAGGAATTAGCCAACACAAACAAAATTTCTCAACTTTGACCACATAAAAGTGGTCTTTATGGTTTGAACTTCAAAATTATGTAAACTAATGAAATGTATAACTCTTGATTAATTTTATTCCTATAATTTTTCAAAAAAATTAAAAATTGTTTTGATGTTTTTTATAAAATTTAAGAGCAGATTTTGAATAGCTGAAAAAATTTCAGAAAAAAGTGATGTTGAGTTGACATCAAGAAAAAAATAGAAAACAATTTTTTCCCTAAATTAGTTTTCCCA
The DNA here is from genome assembly GCA_007258455.2 of Sequoia sempervirens. Classification (NCBI taxonomy): domain Eukaryota; kingdom Viridiplantae; phylum Streptophyta; class Pinopsida; order Cupressales; family Cupressaceae; genus Sequoia; species Sequoia sempervirens. Next base: position 253,349,644 of record VDFB02075321.1, on the reverse strand, counting down.
AATAGGTAACTTCAATATCTAGTGCATGGAAAAAATTAAAAAAATTGATGTATGTTTTCCTCATAATAACGTGTTAAAGTCAAATGTACCAAAATTTGATAGTTTTCACTTGACGTAAACTATTCTATGACCCTTTTATCATTTTCAAATAACAAATCATACCCTTTTTGAGAGGATTCTCTCCTCTAGTGTGCCATATATTTTTCAAATTATTTTAATATGTTTTAGTATTTTTTAATTTATAATCAACCTCATTTTTTTTTTGGTTGGTAATAAGAGTGTTTTGTATTGCTTTTGAAATAAAATATTACATTATCATTTCCAGTTTATCTCCTTCAGACCAAAATTTTTTTGAAACCCTAAAGATCCAGCCTTGAGGCACATTAACATGCATAAACAAAAACCAATTCACTATCCCTGTACTTCTTCCATCATTCTATATTTTTTGTCATTTCAAAAAAATGACTATAAACTTTTAACAGTTTTTTAAAATTAAACAAAGAGCCTTCATTTAACCTTATACAATTCAGTCACACTTTCATCAACTAACTTAACCATCTATCAATTAAAAACTAGCAAAAAATAAATAAAAAATCACCAGCTTCATTTTGCACTACCTGGTTCCTTCTTGACCTTACCCTTTGTTTTCACCTTTCACTTATGTTGGTTTTCTTTTGCTTTATCCATCCACCCCATTTTTGCCTTCACTTTAGCAATGAAGGCTTTAACTTTCATCAGATCTATGAAAAAATTCAACGCCTTCCACCCAAGCCTGGCTTCTTCTTTGCCTCGTGCCTTGAACATTCCCTCTGGCCAACGAATAAAGGGTATGCAACCAATAGGATCCTCAAATTCTTCTATGCCTATTCCTTCATTAATTTCTAACCCCACACAAGAAACAACCCACTCTAAAATACTCTCCATCTCAACCAAGAAATCCTCATGCACCAGCGTTACCAACACTTCCCTAACATTTTCCACAGTTTCGCCAAGGTCCAGACCCCATGCAACAATCATGGAGTACACATCCATGTTCATTTTGTATATGTGTCTGAGGATCCCAAAATCCCTTCCCAAAATCATTTTGACACACTTCACCAGCCTTTCATCTTCAATAAGGAACATTCTCGATAACTGTTGCACAAATGCATCCCCATAAAAAGGATTAAGTTGTCGTTTGGAGAGGAAAGCAAAATTTTCCTCCATAATTGCCCTGTCTACCACCGCCGACACTACAAATTCCTCTCCTCAGCTTTTTCATTTCCTCACCAAACAAAAATGAGATAAGAAAACTAATGGCAAAGGATTTAACTCACCTTGATTGCCACACTTTGATTTTAATGCCTCAATGTAATGAGATGCCACTGCCACCTTTTCTAGCCATTCTCCCATCTTTTCAAATCTACTTCAGTTTGAAGCCTATCTTGTCTAATTAATGCACTATACTCCCACTTCGAAAGCTTAATCTTCCAACTCTACATTCCTTAAATCTTCAACATTTAAATCTGCAACTTGCCTAAATGTTAAGGCCCATTTTGAAAGGACATCAACTTCAACATTCCCCAATCTCCTAATGTGACTAACTGTAAAATTTTCACATGAATTTAACTCTTCTATTATTTTTTCTATTACATTTTGGAGATGCCACACATTTATCGACCCTTTAATCACTGCTTGTATAATTACTAAAGAGTCTCCTTTTAAATGTATTTTTGTGGCTCCTAATCTTTTTCCAAGCCTAATCGCCATTAAAGTTGTCATGGCTTCAACTGTATTATTTGTCCCTTCATCTAACTTCTTCACTCCTAAGGCCATAACATCACCTTTCCAATCTCGAATTATGAATCCTGCCCCTGATGGTCCAGGATTCCCTTTTGATGCCCCATCAAAATTAATTTTCCACCATCCTTCCAAAGGTTTTTCCCAAATCACCACCTCAAACATACTAGAAGCTGGTTTAACCTTGCTAGTCCCCTTAATGGGCTAATCAACCTCATTTTTTATTTTAACAACCTACTTGCATTATTTAAAAAAAACATATTAAAACTAATCAAAATACCAAAAAGTATATATATTTAGATTTGTGACTCCAAACTCTACAAAAGGATATTTTTTAGTTTTTTGAAAAAAAACATTTTGATTGAAGAAATATCATGTTCAAGTGAAAGTTTTCAAAAAAAAATGAAAAAATATGAAGTAGTTGCCAACCAAGATGCCACATAGATAGTTTTGAGTGAGAGGGTTTCAACCAAAACCATTTTGACCAAAACACTTTCAATCAAAACTTACATGCAAATCAATTCAAATTTTAAATCGACAAAGGAAAGAAAATTGTTTTGTTGTTTCAAGCAAAAGGGTTTGGCCTGAAACTTTATGTGCCATGTATAGGCCACGTAGTTTAAGGTGAAATTATTTCACCTAAAATTCTTTAGAGTGAAACAATTTCACTCTAAATTATTTAGTTGCCCGAAATTGTGACATAGGTTTGTGTTTTTACCCTATAGACTATACAGGTCTAGTGGATGGCATGAAGTCTACTTTAGGATAATTTTCCTTTTTGGATCTGATCTCATATCTTGGGGGAGCAAAAAGCATACCACTATTTTTCGCTCTTCCATAGAGGTAGAATATCAAGCTATGGGTGGATTTGTTTGTGAGGTGATATGGTCGTCACATTTTGATAGGTATGGGTGTTCCTAAGATAAGTCCTACCACCTTGTTTATCATCACAATATCTAGCTCCAGTATTGTTCAACTCAAGAGCAACATGCTAATATATTCACCAAATCTCTTGCAGCTATGAAGTTTGAATATTTTCGAACTTTCTTGCTTTTCCCTCTTGGACATATGATGTAATAAGGAGGGATTGTTAGCATATTATTACATCACAGTTATTTATCGATCTAGTAGTTTTCAATCGATCAGTTGTGGGCTTTCAGTTATGTGGTTGTTTTACTTAACCATTTTTTTAATTTTTTAATTTTTTGCTTCCTAATACATTTAGTATCAGCTATTTTTCTCAATCACTCCTCTTTGATTTAATAAAGAGGAAATCATATGGCAACAAAAATCTAATGCTCAATGGTTACAAGTAGGGGATAGGAATTTTTTTTTTTTATCACTCTATTGTTACATGCAAAAAAATGATAATGCTTTAAGGATATTCAATGAGATTGTGGGTCCAAGATTGAATCCATTTCAAATACTCAATTTGAAGTTTTTCACTTTTGTGAGTTGTTCAAAGCCTCCACTATTTTTAGTACCTATCGTCAAGCAAGAACTATCACAATGCAAATCACTTAATAGGGGGATTAACAATTATACCTACTAGCAAATGAAAAGGTGGATTTTTTTTATGGAAAGTAAATATTTATCTTTTCAAAGTTAAAATGTAAATTTTTTAACAAAAAATATTTTTAAAATGAGTAATTTTCAATCTGGTTGGTTGAGAAAGTCTCACTTAGTTTTGGAGCCTTCATGTCATTCAAGAAAAATGAGTACTTTTATTCAATGATGATGTATATCCCACATGTCCAGCCACATTCATTACTGTCTTGCATTTAATATGATTACTTATTACCTAACTTCTTTGGTAGGGTTTTGTAATATTTTTCCTACAAACTTTGCCATGGATATGAGCTATTAATATGTGGTTTCATATAAAAGTTCATTTTATTTCTTTCTTTGAAGGCTTTTAATGCCCATCACATCACTCAAGTCTATCAGGAGTAAAAGAATATTTTGAAGGACTTTCCAATGGATTACATACCAACGATATAACAATTTCATGCCACATGTTTTATTTATAGATCATTTAATTGTTGATCAAGTTTAAATAATGCAAGTATAATTATATTTATTATTATATATTTAAATAAATTTATTTTAAAAATAAATAATTATATTTACTATTTTTATGTAATATAAAGTTATTAAAAATAAATATTATATATGATCATTTAAATTAACACAATAAAATTTAATAGTAAAAATAATTATTATCAATCTAATTGGCTGATGAGTTTCACTCATTTTTGGGGCCTTGTTCAAAAACTAAGTACATTTAAAATAGTGAAATATTGGAGGTTTAAATGTATCATGTACTAATATGTCATATGATGCCTTCCTTTTCATTAAACATGAAGTAAAACCACTTTCAAGTTTACTTGTGAGAAAACCATTTCCAAGTGCACTTGCGAAAAAAACCACTTCCAAGTGTACTTGCAAAAAAAAAACTTCCAAGTGCGCTTACAGTAAAGCCACTTCCAAGTGCACTTATAGAAAAACCACTTCCAAGCTCACTTGTGAAAAAACAATTCCAAGTGCACTTACAAGAAAACCTCTTCCAAGTGCACTTGCAAGAAAACCCCTTCCAAGTGCACTAGTGGGAAAACCGCTTCCAAGTGCACTTATGGTAAAACCCCTTGCAAGTGCACTTGCAACAAAATCACTTCCAATTGCACTTGTAGAAAACCCACTTCCAAGTGCACTTGTGGAAAAACCACTTCCAAGTGAACTTGGGAAAACCACTTCCAAGTGTACTTGCAAGAAAACCCCTTCCAAATGCACTTGCAAGAAAACCACTTCCAAGTGCACTTGTATGAAAACCCCTTCCAAGTGCACTTGCGATAAAACCACTTCCAAGTGCACTTGTGATAAAACCACTTCCAACTACACTTGCAAGAAAACCACTTCCAAGTGCACTTACAAGAAAACCACTACCAAGAGCACTTGCAGAAAAAACACTTCCAAGTGCACTTGTGGGAAAACCACTTCCAAGTGCACTTGTGAGAAAACCATTTCCAAGTGCACTTGCAGAAAAATCATTTCCAAGTGCACTTGCAGAAAAATAACTTCCACGTGCACTTGTGGAAAATCCCCTTCCAAGTGCCCTTGTGGGAAAACCCCTTCCAAGTGCACTTGCAGGAAAACTACTTCCAAGTGCACTTGCAAAAAAAACTTCCAAGAGAACTTGTGAGAAAACCACTTCCAAGTGCACTTTTCCATCTGCACTTTTCCATTTGAACCTTTCCAATTGCACTTTTCCAACTACACTTTCCGATCTACACAGTTTTAATCTAAACCTTTCCATCTACACTTTTCCATATGCACCTTTCCAACTACAATTGTCCATCTACACTTTTCCAATTACACATTTCCATCTATAGCTTTTCCATCTATAATTTTCAATCTGCACTTTTCCATGTACACTTTTCTATTTGCACCTTTTTCATTTGTATTTTTTCCAACTGCACATTTCCATCTACAATTTTTCATATGTACCTTTTCCATCTACACTTTTTCATCTACACCTTTCCAATTGCATTTTCCATCTACACCTTTTCCATTTTCACATATTCCATCTACACTTTTCTATTTGCACCTTTTCCATCTATACCTTTTCCATCTCCACCTTTTCCATCTACACCTTCAATCTGCACTTTTCCATCTACACTTTTCCATCTTCACTTTTCCATCTACACCCTTTCCATCTGTACTTTTTCATTTGTACTTTTCCATTTGACCTTTTCCATCCATAAATTCTCATCTACTCTTTTCCATCTATATTTTTTCAATTGCACTTTTCCATCTGCAATTTCCCATCTACACATTTCTATCTACTGCTTTTCCATCTAGCATTTTTCATCTGCACTTTTCCATCTACAATTTTCCAATTGAATTTTTTCATTTGCTCTTTTCCAAATTTACCTTTTCAATCTAAATTTTTCCATCTAAATGTTCCCATTTACACTTTCATCTACACCTACATATTATTATTACTATTACTATTTTTTTTTATATGTAAGAGAAAGTTTTATTGATTAAATTTGAGGCATACATAAATGGCTAGCCATGGCCAGCATGCAAAATTTGCATCAGAAAGGTACAAACACAACTCCTTATTCTAAGTTAAATTATGGACATTGAAATTGGTGTGAGAATGCAATTTGAATTTATTCTGATTCGATTTTGACTTAAGGATTTTTTTTTCTTAATCTATATTTCCTGCCAACCCTCCCCATCCATATCCTGCCGCGTTTTGCTAGTGTCCATGATTTTAGCCTGTGGAGTGCTCCCACCACCTAGAGCTGATGAACACCCCACACCCAACTGAAGATTGCCTATTGATGGGTTTAAATTTTCCTTGTATGATTGAAGATGTTGCTCCTATACCAAACTCACTTTTGGATTTTCTTTTGGATCACCACATGATTGTTGAGGATTTCTTTGAGCTACGCTTACATTTGAGCTGAGATTCATGGCTTGGTGTGCTTCACCCTTTCCTACCTTATCCCTCAGAGATGAATCAAGCACCATTCCCTCTTTTTCCTTTGACGAGGTTGTGACTATGTAATGGTGAGGCTTGGCATCAACCCACCAAGATTGTTGATCATAATTTTTAATGCTTCTAGTGCAGGAGATGGCCATATGACCTATTTGAAACACTCCTTGCAATGGAAGGGTAAACCTTCATAGTCAAGGAGTTGTGTCCAGATGCAATCTGCAAACTTGAATATGATATCTATAGGAAGATCACTTGTGGCATCCATGTCAACAAGGATACAAGTGAAATTGTGTGAGTGAAATTGGTTGCATTTGAATCCATTGCAAGGAAGCAACCCAAAGAATCCCCAATCACATGAAAGCAATTAGAAAACCAAAATTGCAGTGAAAGATTTGGGAGGCAAATCCAAACAAGTTTAATAGAGAAAGAAGTCATAGCAATGTTAAAGTCTGGAAACCAAGGTTTGAAAAGGAGCATGCTCTACCCCCAACACCATTTTTCTTGTAGAATAGCATCCCTATCTTGAATGCAATAAAAAACCACAATAAAAAAATTTTGAGCACAAGGGTATACTTCTATGTTACCTCTGAGTGAGGCCCCCAAATCGAAGAGATCTAGGCATCTAAATCTAGAAGTTTTGGACAGATGCAATTGAATTGGCCAATTAATCCATTAGAAGCAAAATATTTTTCACCAGTATCGAACTCATTTTTGAGTTTCTCTGAGAAGACCAAAACAGGGGATGAGGGAGCCTTTCTAAGGCAAGATTTTGGGTTATTCTTGGAAAACCCATTCTCATTAGAAACTGAACTATCCTTCAGAGGCTGAGCATCCCAAGCAGCTGATTTAGATTTCCTTTTATTTGAACTAGCAAGAATATCCCGAAAAGACAAGCTAAACCTAGGCGTTGAGTTCGTAGAATCCTGCGGTGCACCGATAGGTTGGAGAGAGATTGTTTATCGTGAATTTTTCTGCATAGACTGAAGCCCTAGCTGAACTAGGGAACCCCAATGATGGCATTGAAATGGGAATATCATCAAGGGTGGGAGCCAATTCATCCACAAATGAAGATCCAACCAAAGTTGGAGGAACGACGGAGGCAGTAATCATGGGAGCATTACGAACCTTAGTAAATTTATCATGATATGAATTTTGCTTTCCCAAAAACTCCACACAAGGAATGGCATTATAGGCGAAGGACAATGAAGAAGGGGGAACAATAGCCAAAGACAACTTATCCCTGCCACCATCCAAGGAATTTTTGTCATAGACCTTACAAACTTGTGCGCTAGTCGAAGCAGAAGAAAAGCAAAAATTAGCAGAGCTTGACATTGCGAAAGCCAATTTCATGCATCCAACATTACAATACTACTATTACGATTATTATTACAATACTATAAAGGTATATACTCACCACTACATGGCACTTATTTATTTTTATAATATGTGTATCATTTTGAACTATATTCTTAGGATTATCTCCCCTTAATATAATTCCTTCCATTGGAAGAAAAACATTTTTCACCAGCATCAAACTCCTTTTTGAGTTTCTCTGAGAAGACCAAAATAGAGGAGGAGGGAGCCTTTCTAAAGCAAGATTTTGGGTTGTTCTTGGAAAACCCATGCTCATTAGAAACTAAACTATCCTTCATAGGTTGAGCATCCCAAGCAACCAATTTGAATTTCCTTTGATTTGGACCAGGAAGCATATCCCGAAAAGACAGGCTAAACCTAGGCTTTGAGTTCATAGAATCTTGCAGTGTAGCGGTAGGTTGGAGAAATATTGGTTTACCTGTGGAGTTTTCTGCATAGACTAAAGCCCTAGCCGAACTAGGGAACCCCAATAATGGCTTTGAAATGGGAATATCATCGAGGGCGGGAACCAATTCATCTGTAAATGAAGAGCCAACCAAAGTTGGAGGAACGATGGAGGCAGTAATTGTGGGAGCATTACGAACCTTAGTAAATTTATTGTGATATGAATTTTGCTTTCCCAAAAAATCCATACAAGGAATGACATTGCAGGCGAAGAACAATGAAGAAGGGCGAATAGCGGCCAAAGACACCTTATCCCCGCCACCATCCAAGGAATCATTGTCATAGACCTTGCAAACCTGTGTGCTAGACAAAGCAGAATAAAATAAAAAATTATCAAAGCTTGACATTGTGAAAGCCAATTTCATGCATCCAAGATTACAATACTACTATTACTATTATTATTACAATACTATAAAGGTATATACTTGCCACTACATTACACTTATTTATTTTTATAATATGTGTATCATTTTGAACTATATTCTTAGAATTATCTCCCCTTAATATAATTCCTTCCTCAATAGCCATATTTCCATGGGTGAACTAGAGAAGGTTATTTATCATGAAAAATAATAACAATATAGTTCCATATGGTTTTCCTATTTAGTTCTTTCAATATTTTTGGTATATTATCAAAGATAACATTTTGGAGCATTATGAGGAATTGTGCATATCAAAATAAATGTTAAAAACTATTAATAACTCTTTTCTAGCTCTTTGTAATACTATCCATAATATTTTTTCTGACTATTGTTGAGAAACTAAAATTATCCCTTCCTTCTATTATTTCTCTAGAATAGAGTGTTTTCAAAGTTGTCAAATCATTTAAAGTACTATTATTTTCCAAAAAGTTATTCACTTTATTCATGTTAACAATAAAGGTTCTATGTTCATGAAACTTGAACTTTCTAAGGCTTATGATATGGCTTTCTAGAATTTTTTGGAAAATATATTACATTCCATTGATTTTGATAATAATTGGATTCAATGGGTAATGACATGTTTTAACTATCCTTCTTTTTCTATGTTTAGAAATAGATCTCCTACTATTTTTCGCTCTAAAATAGGCCTATGTCAAGGTGATCCTCTCTCTCCATATATGTTCCTCATTAGTAGAATGACTTGGAAAGTTTTTAAAATTCCTTGAATGTTATGGCTCTATTTTTTTCTTTTACTTTGTGTAGGGATGGATCCATTTTCTAATATTTTATTTTTGGATGACACTTTTTGATGGAAAATTCCACTCTTGAGGAAGCTAAGGCTCTTAGAAAACTCTTGAAAATTATATAAGTGCTTCTAATTCTTGAATAAATAGAAGTCTTAGGTTTTATTTTTTCATACTAACCCTCATCTTCAAGAATAGTGTGATAGGGTGAAGATACTTATTAGAAAATGAACAGCAAACAAAAGAGTGCAAATAACAACTAAAAACACCCTACACCTCAAGATTGGCCTAAAGATTAACTAAACTAAGAAAAATGAAATATTTCACCTTGTTGAGTTGTCCTTTGGTTGTCCCTTCGATCTTCGATGATGTATGCTCCTTGGATGGCAAGAGATGCAAGCTATGAGATGAGATGAGGATGAAAAGATGAGTGAAAATGGATGCAAGTATAAAAATTTGGCTAAGTATGGCTCAAGGAAATTTTTTGCAAGAGTTTGGCTAGCATGAATGATCTCCTCCAAAATGAGAGAAAAGAGGGGGTATTTATAGATAATTTTGGACTCTATAGGGAAATGGACGGTTGAGATTGAGTTATCAAGATCAAGATGTAGGGCTAAGGTGAGTTGAAAAATCACAAGCCCTCACATCTTGACATGTGGCATGTGAAGTGGCCTGAAAAGGATGATGTGTTCATGAGTTGGAGGGAGAGTACATGACATGGAGGTAGTACATAGTACCTTGGGATTGGACAAGATCTCTTCATAAAGGAGGTCCTTGTACCCATGTGGGTGAGAGGACATGTGAGGAATTAAAAATTCCTCAAATATCCACATGGGGATGAGAAAAGGAATTTTAAATTCCAAGGGATGCATTGGGAGATTAAATGTGAATTAAAAATTCACATGGGGAATGGAGTGCCTTCTTCAAAAGGAGAAATCCTTTAAGAAGGTTGACTTAGGACACATTCCATAAATGATATGAGGATTAGGATGACTTAATTAAGTGATTAAGGTTGTGCAAGTATTTGATTAGACAAGTTAATGACATATTAGAGTCAAGTGGGAAATTATGGAGGATGGGACCCTAATAATGATTAGGGGTGTGCACATCTTAATCATAAATTAATTATGACTAAGAAAGAGGGTTAGATTGTTAAGAGAGATTATAGGCCAACTTGCAAAAATTGGAGGATGTGACAATGAGAGAGAAAGTGAGGAATTTAAAAATAAATTTAAAATTCTAAGAGATAATATGACTAAATTAAATAAAGTGGTATATTTATTTAATTTAGAGAGGAAAGATGGGAAAAAACATTTATTAAATTAAATACTTTGGAAATCTTATGTAAGGCACGAAATATTAATTAAATGAGTGATTTAATTAATGTTGGAAAAAAGGACGAATTAGATGAGCAAAAGGATAATTAAGGAGATGACCTTGATTATATGGAAGTGGTCAAATTTAGATGTCTACAAATAGATTGATAATATTCTTCATTTTTAGGTTCTCCTCCTTTCAAGTATTTGGGTATCCCTATTTATCCTACTTCTCTTTGAAAAAATACTATATCGTTATGTTTCATTTTGTTTAGTGTCATATCAATCATTAGATACACAAAATTATCTCTTTGGTTGGTCATAGAATCCTTCTTAAAGTTGTGATCAAGCTCTCCATTTGTAGATTTCGTGTGGCTCCAAAAGACATCATCCATTATTTGGACTGTAAGATGAGAAAGTTCCTTTAGGAATGTAATTTATACAAAAATAAATGGCATTTGGTAAGCTTGGATAAAATTTGTGTGAAATCTTCACTGAATAATAATATAGTTCTTGCTACCAAACTATATTGGACATGGTGTGTGGAGGAGTAGGACTTATAAGATACAATTCTTAATCCCAAGTACCTAAACATGCATAATCGTATTTCCAACCCTATAATTATGGCCCTTGGAAAAGGTTCTCAAATATGGAAAACCATGAATAATAATACTTCCATACCATATTTCCTCCTCTAATAACAATCCTCAAGATTATCAACTTACTCAATAGGAACACCCTCCTCCAAGCTTGGTTAAAATTAATGTTGACGATGCTTCAAAAGTCAATCCTGGAAAAGCTAAAATAGTAGGTGTTTGTTTTTATTATAATGTTAGTGTCAATTTCTATTTTCTAGGTAGTATTTTGTTAGTTATAATAATTTTGTGGAGGTTATGGTCATTTTCCAATCTCTTTCGCATGCTAAGAAAAGGCAATTTACCAATATTATTTGGAATTTAACTCATAAATATTGGTTGATCATTTTAAAATAAAGTACTCTCACTCCAAGTAGTGGTAACTAAATTAATGTAAGAAATACATCAACATCCTTGTTCATGTTTTTGGTGTTGCTACATGGAACTAGACTAGAAGGGAAGCAAATCAAGTTACTAATTTTTTGGATAAACCAACTTCTAATTCCAAAATGACACTAAGGTTGATGTTGGGAATAATTAGGATTTCCCTATCTAGGATACAAGTAGACACTTTCATAATTTTGTGATGTTGATTACAATTCCTCTCCAGATTCATGATTCATTGTGTTGTGTTTCTTGTTGATGAGAAAATTCTTTTGGTGTTCTTCCTTCCTATTCAACCATGGTTAACTTTAATATTACTATTTTAAATGGTTTTTTATCAGTCCAATTTTAAACATAAAGGCGTAGATTATTTTTTATACTCATAGCATGTATGATATTTAGAGGAACAAATGCTTACATTTCATGTTTATAGGGTTTGGAGGTATCCTTCTCTCTTGGTGATTGTTTATTTTTAATTCATCTATATTTTATCAGTTCTCAAGAATTGGTGTGTCATGATTCTTTTTAAGACATGTAAACCTACTTTGTAATTTACTAATTTTTTAATATATGATTTTTTGTCATTATGTTAAAATGTATTAAAAAATTTAATGGATGGTTGCTTGGGATAAATTCATGATTATAAAAATTCTAATGTAATATTGCATGGATAAATTTTAGATATACAATGTGCACTAGAAAAAACAACTCATAATATGGTGTTTATTATATGTGGACTATGTACTAAAGGGGAGTGTAGATTTAAAAAAATATGCTTTAGTTGGTAAAGTATTATGACTAATTTAGATTGAACTCATTCTAATGAGAGAATATAAAATTTTGTGTATACTTTCATGCATGAATATTGACAAACCTATGGCACCAACCAAAGTTTAGTATACATGATATTTTCCACTAATACCTTGCACAATAATTAATTGTAAATGGATATAAGAGTTAATTGAATGACTATTACTATCCTAATGTACTCTAATTCTAAATCAATATTTTTATAAACATGTGGTTTTTTCATTTGATTCATACTCGTTTCCCCTATATTGTGGATGTAGCAAGCTTGTCCTTGTGATCTAGGGATCACTATTGCAATCACATATTCAGGCACAAGCTTGAGTGAATTATTTATTATATTTTGTATGTATTCTTATCACCCTAAATATATTGACTAAATATATAAATTTATTTATATTTTTTTAAGCTCCCAATGTTGATTTATAATTTGAATTTGTACATGTTCTATAAAAAATAGTCATAGGTCGTAGAAGATTCTAACAGGGATGACCAATATTTCTATCATAACAATGTTGATGATGTAGAAATTGATGAGGATGAGGATAAGGATGATGCCAATGATTGTGATGATATGGAAAATGATTGAATGAATATATTCATATTGATTAATATTTATAAATTATCAATGGCTTTGCTTCCAATTAATGTAATTATTATGTGAGTTATTATCAGTGTAATTTCTATTATTTGTGCAACTTGTTAATTACTAATATTTGAGATATTTATTTTTTAATTTAATTATCAAACAAAATTTAACTTTGTTTAATATAATTATTAAGAAAATTTTAACTTTAACACAAAATACATGAAAAAATTTATAATCATTTATATGGTTTTAATTTTGATCAAAATAGATATATAATCAATTATATAAATATAAGTTTGATCAAAGTAGACACAGTCCTATATAATTATATGAATTTAATTTTAATAAAATAGACACAACCTTAATGCAAAGGTGATGTTGGGATATGGTGTTGTACACCATTGCATAAAATTATTTATTATAAAATTATTTAGTTGTAATGCACCTTGGTGGTGTGGATAATCACACTAGGTAATTATTTGGGGACTCACTTATGTTGTATTGTAGCATTGTATTATTATTTAATGTGTGGGGACATGTGATAATAATTTAATATTGGAAAAATATTAAATAAATTGAAGCCTTAGTACTCAATATTAAATAAGGGGTTAGTGGTTTTGTATTCACATGATTTTGTGGTACATGGTTTTACCTTACCACTACTTGTATTTTGTATGAGCTTATGTCTATACAAGCAAACACATGTGTAGTTGTTTAGGTTTGATGAGTGGTTTGGCTATCATTATTGAATCTTTCTAAGGTGTGCATATGTGAAGCATGGCATGGGATGTGTGGTTTCATGCTTGGACACATGGAGATGCATTGGAGGGTTTGATGCTTCAGAGGTGTTCATTGTAACTCTTGTATTTGCTTTATGACTGATTAATATGGTGGAGTTTGGATGCTTTTGGAGGCTAGGTTTTTTCCTCTTGAGGGTTTTCCCAAGGTATATCTTGTGTCATCTTTGATGGGAATGTTGTCTATTTTCTTACATGTGGATTTTGAGTACTTACTTGGATAAATCTCTATTTTGGGTTATGTGAAAATTGTCATTAGATGGCTGCAAGTTTCCTAACAAGTGACACAAAAAAAATCTTGCTCATCCAAAAACTAAATTAAAATTTTTAATTTCCAATAGATTATATGAAAACTTGGTGCAATCCTATTGCAACATAAAATAATAAGGTGGTGCAATTTTTTATGCTAAGGTGATGTAATCAATAGCATTCCACTAGTATAATTTTTAAGATTGTGTTCACATATAATTCTAATGCAAAATTTTATGGAGGTTTAAAACTACTTTTTTAGGGTTCCCTAATCCCATATGCACAAAAATAACATAGAAACTATAAAATTGTGACTTAGCGGAAAATAGGATTTTTCATCCCAATTGTATTGTAAACATTACTATCATATGGCATTTTTTAGTGGCAAGGAACCAACCCTTCTATGGATTCATTTTAGGAAATACATGGTGACCCCATATATGTTGGAAAATATCCTTAAAACACACAGTCACCAACTTTGATCTAATGTGGCATAGCTCTTATTTGATTACTAGAGACTAAAGAGGACCATGATTTTATGGCATGGATCCAAATCTTAGATTTGAAGGTTTCATTGAAATATGGTTTCTCAAAGTCATGAGAACCTCTCATAATTTATTTTGATGTTTCATGTGTGCAATGATGTAGAATTAATGGTTGTCTATTATCCATTCAAATGAAGGAATAATTTAAATAAATAGTTAGTCTACCAATAAATTGATCACACATCTCCAAGAAGGTTTTCATTCAAATGAGATCTCTCGAGATCATGAGAAACTCTCGCATAATTTATTATATAATTTGTTTCATGAGTGAAATTATGAAAAAATAAGTATCGTCTATGTTAAATTTGAAGGAATTCATAAAAGAAATAGGAAGAATCCCCCAATCAATCCATCATGTTTCCCCAACAAGTTATAGGAGCCAATTCCAAACCTACTTTATATGATCAATATTATACTCATATGAAGGTGAGCCATCTTTAAGTAACTTGGGTTTTTGGAACCTCAACATCTAATCTTAACCCACTTAATACAAAATTGGATACAAAATGGATGGACAACACCAAAATCACTTTTAAAACCACACTAAATAGGTGGTCATAGCAAGAAGACAAAAAATAGGTTAGTTTCAAAACCATTGAATGAGTAGAAGGCCAACTTTATCCACCCACCAACATTGGCCCCTTAGAATGGTAGGGTCCCCTAGGTGAATAGTTTATCAAAGTGATTTTTCATTATTTATTTATTTTTAGGCAAAAATGGCAAGCCACTATATATATATATATATATTTTTACAAAACCTTGGTTCAAGTGGGCATATTGGTGGGAAAGAACCAGGAAGAAAACCCCCAATTATCGCCTGAGTAATAGACTGACGCTTTTATAGGACTAACGCTTTACAAAATCAACTAAATAAAAAAAATTCTCATATCTTTTACATCATGGAACATTCGCCTAGACAACACCCTTTACATTATAGACCCATTACATTTTATCCCGATTACATATATTTTACAACAAAGTACATTTTCCTAGACAACACCCTTTACATTATAGACCCATACATTTTATCCCAGTTACAAACCACTATTACTGACCCGATTACATTTAGAAACCCAAAAACCCTATACAGTATAGACAAATAAAACCTTATGTCGAAAGATAAAAATTTTGATAATCAGCTTAACAAAAGAAATCTGGTAGCCAGCTAATCAAAATGAGGATGACCTGTTTCTTGCTCATGGTGGACCATTTACCAAACTTTCTTCTACCAACAGTTGCTTTTGTTTGTAACCAAGACTATAAGATGGCATAGATTTGTTAATGTCAGGAACATAATGATAAAAAAAAATTCTCTTTGTATCCTGAGGGCCCTTGGAAAGTTGCAGATCATGAATACAAGTATGATTTCTCAAGAAAGAAATTGCATGATACTTTCTCTTAAATTCATCTATTTCCTCCATGGAAAATGTAGTTTTATATTTATTGAGAGCTTGATATAGCAGAACAGAGGTATCATGTTTTGTTGATAAAAGCATACCTTGAAACACTTATGCATATCTCTTTTTATGAAAGATGAAGTGCCTTGGGAATAAACCTCCCACTAATCCATCACCCTTGGTGAAATAATACTGCTGAACACTGCGAAGTAAAGCATCATTTTCGAAGTAGGAGCTAATAACAAACTTATTAGCTATGCATTTCAAAACATTATAATTTTGAACCAAGTCCAAAATGTTTGATAGGAAAATGGACAAAATATTTGCTGGAAAAATTAGCCTTTGTAAGTTTGTAAGCAATACTTCATCGTCAATGATAAATTTTATGCAATTCAAAATAGAACTACATTTAACTTTAAAAACACTCTTCAGTTCAACTTTCTCGATGCATTATGAAAATGGTTCTTCCCATGACTTGATTAACACTCGCACTCTAAAGTTTCGTGCTTGAAACTCTTTGAATTCCATTGATACAAAAATACAATGAAAGATGCAGACCCACTAAACTGTTGAATAAGGAAAACAAAGTAATTCAACAGAGATGCTGACTTACCAAAGAAGTAGTTGCCAACAATGATACTCCGAACAAATAGACCAAACCGAGTTAACAGTAATTTCCAACACTGAAACTTTGAAAAGAGATACCAAACTAAGTCGACCGAGTATTAAACTCACCAAGCAATAAAACAGTGAGAACAAAGCTAAGTGATAAGCTTTTAAAGCCAGACTTAGCATTTTTCTTACGACCATGCTTGGTAATGCAGTCTTACAAGGATAACACACTTGGGTACAGCTCAAGCACTAAAGCCTATGCCAGAATATGTGAGAACGTATTTTTAAAATGCCAGCTTGGTATCCAATGGTTTGGGGTAGACAATTGGGTTGGGATATTTTATGTCATGCCCCAAGTTTTACATCAATACATTAATGGAAAAATATCAACAACAAAAAAAAATCCTTGTTATTATTGTGACAAACACATACTCAAAATGTTAAATCAGTTTTAGAGTTAAATCACTTTCCCCTTTTATCATTGAATCGTCCATACTCAAAATGTGTAATTTAGAATAGAGTATAGGGCCTCAAAATGACTAGGAGAATCTCAAAGACTCTAAAAGTAATATCAAAGTTGCCAAATAGTTTCCCAACAAGGCTAACAACTAGCAAGACATATAGGACTATGTTCCAACACCAAGAATAAGGAACAAGAACTCCAAAATCCAAAATAGGTGCACGACTAAGCCAATGCAATACAATAAGGCTAACAAAAAGCACAACAAAACTCTTGACTTTCACGTTGAAAATGAACAACTTGAAACAATGAATTTTATTAAGTTTAAGAATCATATTCAAGGTTCTAAATTGCAAAAAATTGATATTTTGATTTAAGTGAATTTACATAGTTCACATACACATAAACCATGACAACAATGAGATAAGGAAGCATTTCACCAATCTTAACTACATTAACATAATGGTTGATTATAAAAACAAATCAATCATGAATTCAATTTGTTATAAGATCATAATAGATCATAAACATCCTTTGTAAATCCATTTCCAATATAAGTTCATATTAGGCCTATATGTTGCACAATCAAGACATGCAAATAATAATTCCATTACAAATCAATCTACAATTCCAAATCAAATGAAAGTTATCACATAATTTAAGTGATTATCACATCCCAAACATGTATGGAACACACTAAAATATAATTATGAGATAAATACACCATTACAATATTTCCAAGCCTTTACAAAAGATCTCCAAAAATATAGTACAACTTAACAAATTATGATAATAGAAAGCTAAAAAAGAGCTACAAGATTCATACAAACTCCATTATGTGTCACTATGATCTACTACACAATCCTAATGGGATCAACACCACCCAAAAATGTGGGACCCTAAAGCCCATTCCTCTATACTAAGGGACATTTATCATGGTTATCAATCATAAACATGCCAAACACTCATGAGTTGGTCACAAATAAGAACATATCATAAAAATATTTAGCATTCATTATTAGAATCTATGAGAAACAAGAATCTAAACCAAGATATGTTGTTTTTCATAGATCACATACACTCATTAAAAAAACCATTGAATATTGTAATAATAGAGTGGAGAAAATATCTTGAAAAAAGAGAATTCATGAGACAAAAATGCAAGAGAATTTAGGCAAAAATCACATCACTTAGTCTAACTAGAAAATATGAGAGGTGAGTGTTATATATATATATATATATATATATATAGAGAGAGAGAGAGAGAGAGAGAGAGAGAGAGGGAGTGTGTTAAAATAGAGGCATATACTTCAAAGAGTAAAAATAACTCCAACTCTAGGAATAGGATTGAGTTTCACCAACTTAATAAAGTCAAAAGTGCATGGTTGCACTTACTCAAATAAAGAAAACCAAATGGTTATGAGAGGTGGCTAATAAGTCCAAATGAGGGTGTGAGACACTACCCAAAGTAGGTGAGAATGGCGCATGTAACTAATGGATTATGCAATGTGCTCTCACAATAGTCATATTTAATTAAATTTAGCAAGCTTAATAATGTGTAGAAAAAAGAAATATATATGCACATAAGAAAAATAAAAAACCTCCACTAATAATCACAAGTTGAACTATATGAGTCTCAACAAATGAGGAAGATGGGGTTATTTTAGGACAAGAAGTTGTGTCCCCTTGATTCTCCATAACCACAATAGAACTAGTTAGACCTTTGGCCTCAATAGTAAGTGTTCCTTTTGGTAACGCTTGTAAAAGCAATACACCTTTTCCAACATCCTTTTGACCCATTGCATAATTTCCAAATACAACATGTCTTTTCAAACATCCTTTTCAAATTTATAATTCATCATTATCATGCAACACATCTTTTCAAATATAGCACCCAATTAGTCTTTTGTTCATTATTATTATATAATATACACCCATTTTAGGTATTATGTATTGCATAATTAACTCTTGTGTTCATTATAATGATGATAAATATCTTTCTAGATGTTGCATCCCACAATTAAATCCATCTACTCAAAGCCCTAACTTCCTATTCTTTCCTACCATACACTCCAAGGCAATTAACTTATGAAATTGGTCCTTAAAAAGTAAAAAGTGAATTTTTACACAACATACATCCCAAGGAAAATAAAATTTATTTCAATATGAATCCCTAATAAAAAATATGTTTCTCCAAAATAATATCTCAAAAGTTTTAATTTTCAAAAAGAAATAATCTAAGATTTTATAAATATCCTTCAATGTTTACTCTATCAATGAGCCTCAAAATTTTCTTCAAAATTAAAACACACAAAATTAAAACTATAAAAATACTCTCTTGCTCTAAATCTATCCAACATCATTAAAATGCATGTATTAAATTTCTACAATAATTTTGTAAAGGTTTGGGTACTAAATTGTATTCTCCCAAATTTTCTTAAAATTTAAAATTGAAGATTAATCCATTGCAATGAAAATGAATTCTATTTCATCTTTAAACAATAGCTCAGACACTCTTGCACAAACAAAACAAACACTAATTCTTGCATCAAGATTTGTATCCTTTTTTATTTAAAACCTTTACCAATTTATAACTAATTCACAAGAAAAGTGCCTTAAAGAAGTGGTGGAGATCAAACAAATTATAATTCTTCAATCCATCTAGTAAGCCAAGAAAATCTTCACACAAGCCAAGTCCTCTAAATTCAATTATTTTCAATCTTCGAAGCAAGTGAGGGTTTCAAGCAAGCATTTTCTTTTTCACTTTGCTCTCTCTCCTTCAATCCTAACCCAAAACTATGTTGCACGATGAAAAGAAAAAAGAAGTGAAATTCACTTTTTTCCTATAGCCAAAACATAAAAGTAAAACCCTCTTTCATTTTCCCCTTTAAACTAGACTTTCTCCAATTTTAAAATGTAGTAATTCCTGAAATTACCTTTAACATACGTAATACAATTATTGTCTTTTTAAATAATAAAAAAGTATAACACCATTTAATGAAATTCATTTAATCATTTGTACATATCACAAAAATGCATAAATAGAGCTAATTAAAATCACCAAGAGAAACACATTTACAAGTCTTAACACAGGGGATCCAAAATCATGGTCAATTTGGATATTGGTGTCACAAGTTTCACATGAGACATGTCACTTCCTCAAATGAGCATGATGACTTACAAAATCAAATGGACGATATAATTGCCTTTGATTAGCAACATTGGGATTTTCTATACCTACACGATCATCAAATATTACATGCATACGCTCAATATGTTAAAGCAGTTGAAACATGGTAAAATCAACCAATATTATATAATCTATATTTTAATAATATCATTTCAATTACAACATATTATAATAATACAAACAATACAATTAAATATAATTTAATCATTCAATAAAGCAATAAGCAAAACCACATAATTAACTCAAATAGCATATCATTTATCAAATGAAAATTTAACCATAAAATAATAAAATATATGTATAAATATCCAAATATACAACATGAGTATCTAAGTAGCAATATAAATCATCATGTTATCTTATATAAATGTTTGATACAAAAATTGCAACAACATAAAAGGCACAAACGCATGTGCCCCTTACATCACACATGCTCAATGAAAGGGTGATGCAATTCATTGAGAAGAAAGCCTAAAGAGTTCAATGTCCATGGTTAGAGCTAGTCGGAGTTGGAAAGAGAAACAAGTTGACCATATTTTGAGGTTTCGAGACTTGGAGGAGGTGAATGAGAGCAATAATAAGGGAATGGAAGTGGCAAGAAGAGGTAAGGGGGAAAGGTTTAAAAAAAGGACATGTGGGTTTGGTAACGCCACTATGAGAGGAAGAGGTGACATATCTTGTGTTCTTGAATAAACTTAATTGATAAGTAGAATGAACTAGTTGTGAATGTTGGATGAACATCTTATGAATATAGATAAATGTGTTTTAAATTAGATGTTATTTTGAATGTTTGAAATTGAAATTAAAACTGAATTTGGAGTTGAAGTGAATGGAAATAATTATCATGTTGAGATTATGATTTTAATTCTAGTATATGCTTCAAATTTGGTTTTTAAGGGCTAACATACTGATGTGTGACTGAGTGCCATTGGGTACAGGAATATGAATAGGAAATTGTTGAAGGCGAGAACATGGTTGAGGTAGGAGTATCCTCGCTGCTTGATAAATGAATGGTAGGATGGAAACTCGAGGCATTCACACACTCACATAGTCTTATCTTATGCATTATGGTCGCGTCCACAAAAGGATATAAAATTCATGGCAAATCCTAACTTGGGAATTGGACATTCCAGCAGGTGACTAACATCTTCTTATGGTCGTTCATTTACATTGTCAAACCAGGGAACGTATACTTGAAATGGAGCGGCACTATATATGCACTAAGAACCAGTTTTAGTCACAATTTACCAAAAATAAATGCGTTGAAGGAATTCTACTTATGCTGCAGGAATGTAATGTATAGTTTTCTTAATTTAAACATAACTTAATCTAAGCAGACATCGTGATAACGATGACTAAGAAACAAACTATGAACTGGCTTTATGCTGCAGGAACAAACACAGGGATGGATTCCCGATGCTGCAGGAACAATATAAGACTGAGTTTGCGCTGAAACTTTCAAGAATGAATTCTAACTTATAATCAATAGGAAATAAATAACTAACTAACTACAGATACTTACTAAGTGGGCCCCCTTAGCAAGCATCAACTAGTTATGCGAGAACTGAACTCAAAACTTCATCAGCTTTTACTCATAAACTTGGAACCATATACATTGTTCTGCTTATAAGAAAACTAACACAAAACACTATCTCTTATTATAATACTAACTTTTACACACTGTTGCTCACTCCCACAGGAGGAGAACTTATTTATATTAGAAAAGCAACTAACTACCTAACTCTAACAGAGAAAGACGTGGACATAAATGTATCTTGAAACCGAAGAACAAACTTCTCATAAATGAAAGCATATCCGTTCAACATGATTAAGAGAGAATTTAAAATTCCACTCTTCCTAGATTAATGATCATTTAGATTTCCTCCCAATGACCCGGTCAGAGAGTCTTTGCTAGAACAACTTCCTCGATGCCATGTTGGTAATGGACTTTACTGGAGGGCCGAGATCTGCTGCGCTTTGACTTGTTCATTCTCCCTTTAACAACTTGCGATGCACATGGCAACATAAGTGAAAGAAAGCACGCATGGAAAATAACACGATACACATTCATTAATCACATATTAAATCCATTTCATTATCCAAAAACCATATTCATTATATCAGTCATTTGGGAGGTCAAACAGGGTAATTAATACAGACACATAGAGATGTTAAGTTGTAGGAATATAGGAATGCATTGCTATAGGATACTACCCGATTTTAGATAAAAAGTCTTTAATCAAAGAGTTAAAACAACCATTAGCAATAAGAGTAAGGGTATTAAAAATACATCATAATACTCAAATTATGAGCATATTTCGAGCTCATCACATTAAATAATTGCATTGTGTTAAATTTATGATTACATTATTGTTTTGTGCATAATAATTATGTTTTAAGGCTATTGCGTTTGGGAAAATAATTTTATGTTATATGGTATTTTGCTTTTGAAAATTAAAATGATTGAAAAGAGAAATAAAAGATTTTATATATATTTAAATAGCTATTTAGCAAAAAGAAAACAAAAATATAATAAAATAAGTTTTAGATTACTTGCATGATTATTATTGTTAATAAAAACCAATTTTAGCTTGTTATCAAAAATAAATAAATAATCTAATTATTAGGTAATTATATAGATAGTTTGTTATTAAAGAAATTGCATTATATATATATGGTAGAAGGCATAGGTTCAAGATTTCACTCGAGTCAAGTCTAAACAATAAGATGAAATATAAAAACAAATTGTAGTGGTTTCAAGTTCATTGTATTTCTTTAAATTTTAAGTTATATAAAATTTTATTTTATTTCAATTCTAGTGTGATTTTTTTAAATGAATTAGTGTAATATATATATGTGTGTGTGAGATTAATTATATATATATAAATAATTAATAAATTGGTGAGAAAATTTATAACTAAAATTGTATGATTATTTTAATATTAAATAAATAAGTGTATAAAAAACGCTTATTAATAAAATATAAAAATAATTTTTAAATTTGATCATAAGAATTTTATTATTAAAAATAAAATAAAATTAATCTAATAAATTTTAAATAGAACTGTAAAAACTATATTAAATACAACTAAATCTAATATTTTTGAATCGCAGGAGCATGCAATTGGCATCAGAACTGTCTAATATTTTTGAATCGCATAAGCATGCAATTGACATCAAAAGAATCAGTTCTAAAAATAAAATAAAATTCAGTGTAAAATTTAAAGGTTATGCATGACTTATTTTCAGGCATGAAATCGAATATTGAAAGGCACATTAAGAGGGGACACAGGGCAGAGGAACAGGGAAGGATGTCCTGGGGAATCCGACTATGAAGATGAGTCGCGGCTGCCTCTCATGCTTGCAATTTACTGCAATGGCTCCTAAATCAAAAAACGAAGATGCTGGCAGTGAATGAAATAGCCAAAAAAAAAAATTGTTAAAATGGTCTCTAATCCATTGGAAAGCTCTGAAAATGAAGCAGATTATTTATTGATGACTATGAGAGTGATGAAGATGTTGGCCGTGGCAATAACATAAAAAGGAAGCCTAGTTTTATGCCTTCAAAGCAGCAATGAAGAGTCAGGAGATGATGATGTAGAGGAGGAACACTTAAAATTTTTCTTTTGTAGTCGGACTCATTCGCAGCTGTCACAGTTTGTCAATGAGCTTCAACGCACAGCTTTTGGTCTTCCTTGAAAGTTGCCTGTTTGGGCTCCAGGAAAACATTATGCCTTAATTCAGAAACGTGGGCTTCAACTCTTTTAGTTTGATATTGATGGACACCAGGTAAGTTAAATTACATAAAACTTATGTTAATCAACTGGAGCTTGATGATTTAAGGAATTATTACCATTTTTTTTTATGTAGAGGGGTATCCTCACGACCCAGTCCAGTGTCCAGAGGGGTGAGCTGAGGTGAGACTAGTCCCCTCTGGGTGGATGCTACAATCCACAAGCAGGCTCACCGGTTAACCCGGAAGTAGAGTCGAATCGGAGACCTATAGAAAACAAACCCAAAGAATTATTATTATTACTATGAAAACATTTTGAACCTGTGTAGCTCAGCTGTGAGATAAATTGATCTGATCTGTTGTCTTAGAAAGCCCAAGCAAACTAATGAATTAAACAACCAAGGTGCACATATTTGTAAGAAAAAGTTGAACAATAACCATCATGCTTAGAGGAATCATAGGTCTAAATCCCAACTTAATTATTGCTACAATAAGAGTTAGTTCTTCTAGTTGCATTGTTCTCCAAGAAGCATTTAACAAAAATCATTGCTCACGATTTCCTGCAATTGTGATTGTTAAAGGTCCCTGTTTGTGCTCATTACCTTATACAATTCACGCACAGTCTTTCAATCTTCCTCAATATTGATTGAAAATTGTTCTCTTTCAATTTTATGTTGTGTTTAATTAGCATGAATTTTCTTGAGTACTTAAAACATATGTATTGATTTTATAAAGAGTTTATTTAAATTGTTTTTCCTTATTGAATGAACTAAGATAGAGCAAGCTTTGGCTGTCTATTTTTTTATTGTGTTGCTTGCCTTGGATTTAATGAAGTTGCTTCTCATATTTTGGATATTCCATCAGAAAAGAATAGGTTCATACTGTTTGATCCTTAGTTCTATCTTGAGATATCTGATTAGACAACCATAACTAATAGGATTAATTACAGACATTCTAACACCATGGAAGCTTTGATCTAAACTTGTAAATAGTGTAATGATCTACCCCATGTATGGGAAGTTGTTTATGTATATCTATTTCTTTTAATGCAGAAGATGTAAACGAACTCTTGTTATTAATTATTTTGTGATGTATGTTTAGATTGGTTAATTGAGGTATTCATAATGCAGTCATGATACCCTAAAGGACATTGTTAGAACTTATGTATGTTAGATGCATCATATGTTAGTGTTATATGAGTTCATTTCATGTTGATTCACTTTTTTTTTTTTTAAATTGTGTCATAATTGTTAGTTGTTGTGTTGTCCTTTGGGGTTTCGTGGTGGGGCGTTACACATGGTATTAGAGCCAAGTTCATACACTAAGAACTCTAGATACATATGAGCCCATTACGTTGACCTAGTTGGTTGTATGTACTTAAGTTTATGTTTTTTCCTTTTTGGTCATCCTCACTTAGAAAACCAAGATTTGTCCTTAGGTAGTGTTTTTCCAATGGTGCAAAAAACCGATGGAAAGGATAGGACCCTCGGTGTAGTGTGTAATTCACCGATATCCTACCTATCGGGGATGCATTATGGACCCTTGTGTAGCCTTGTGATATGATTTCCAGTGATGTGTATTTGTGTGTGACGATTCCTAGAGGTCGTGATCAAGATAGGGTTCATGGTAGAGGTCAAGGAGGTGGTTGTGGGGTTAATCATCCTCTAAGTTCCCACGAGAATGATCATGAGGAACACTTGGGCCCTCAGTTACGTCCCTTACTTGAGGAGATTCTTGCTCGAATGGGCCCCAGGCAAGAGGACAATCAAGAGGTGGTTAGGGAAAGAGGAAGGTCTCCTAGGAGGAGAAATGTTTTAGTTGTAGCAGGGCTTATGATGGACCTCTTGAGGGAATGTTCTCCTACCTTCCATAGTCTTAGTGGTGATTTGGAGGATGAGACTTGGATGATTGGTGTTCAGATTGGTAGAGCACCCCCAACAGGCTTCGGGTTGTAGGGTGGTCATTTTTTGTCTAGGAGAACCTAGAGTTGGTTGCGAGCCCAACTTTATCATCTTGACCAGTCAGCTTAGAGCATACAAACTACAACTAGTAGAGGTAGATTCCAATAGTTCAGTGCACCCCCATGAGGTAGAGGAAATAGCAGACGTATAGGATGTTTCTCTTGCATCCAACAAGGCAACATAGCTAGATAATGTCCTTAAAGGAGCACGCCTGAATTCAGTTAGAGGTCGGTAGCCACAGAGCCAATAGGGGATGATGTAGGTAGGTTGGATATTGTGGTTATGTTGTTGATATGTGGTTGTCATTGATGTCAACACTATTAGCATTAATGTCTTAGATGTTGTATATGTCGAGGATATTGAAAAAATTGTAATAAAATGAGTTGCAGGTTGTCAATGATGAAGTGAAGATTAGTATGTTGCCAAGCTCAATACATTGATGATCAAAGGTTGTATATTAAAGGGTTTTTTTATTATATCTAGTTTATCCATGTTAAGTTTTAGAGATTTGCATTCAGTTGGTGTTCCTTAATGAAGCTAATATGATTCTAGTAAGTTCAATTATTTTGGATGCTTCTCTGGTGATTCATGATGTTTTTGGATGTTTCTAAATCATGCTCTACCTGTGTTGCACATCTGCATTGATCATTGTGCTCGTGATTAGAGATTTTCTCTTGCGTGTTCATGTTTTTCATGTTCTTGGCCGACAGGGTGTTGTAGCATGTTGTGGATCTTCGAGGAATAATTTTTGAAGGCGTTTCATGTTTGAAGATTTTATTTTGGGTCTTCATTATATTGTGGCTGACATTGGTCGATTAACATTGAAAAATATTTATTATTTTGGGCCGACACTTTGCATATGTTTTATTATTTTGTTGAAGCCGACATGTAGCGATGGAATCTCTTGTTACGGATATATATAAGCGATTGTTTATTTCATTTGAAGGCATGTGTGTGTGATGAGCGAATAATGTCCTAATCATTCAAAGGAAAAAGCAAAGTGTGAAGAAGTGTTCATGTGCTTAACCGAAACTGTAATCAAGAATTAGTAGATGCTATTTTCTTAGTTCAAAATCCGGATGTAATCTAAATGTTTCTGTAAGATAGTGTGTCTTCCTTTGGGCAGTAAGCTTTTTTTGTATTTGAGTAGTGAGCTCTAGGTAGTGCACCTAAATGCATGTGCATTCCCCATTTCATTTTTTATACTTTTAACAGGGTATAATCTTGTGGACTAACCTCTACCATGGTTTTTCCCCTAACAGAGTTTCCACGTAAAAAATATTGGTGTTATGTGTGTCTCTGATGTGTTGATGGTTCATGCTTTCATGTTTATTTACTAGATCTAAGAATAAGGTTAATAAGTTTAATAAGTTTAAATTTCTAAGACAATTGATTCACCCCCCCTCTTAGTTGTCTGCACTTGTGTCGCCAACAAAGGTAAATGATATGTTTCCCTTGGGTCTAGTAGGGCCACATAGCTAGAAAATGTCCTTAAAGGAGCACACCTAAATTTAGTTAGAGGCCGCTAGCCATAGAGCCAACAGGGGATGATGCAGGTAGGTTCCATAGAATGATTACAATAGTTGATAACCGTTGGGTAGAGCATCAAGGCACAAATGTGAAGACTACAAGTAGTGGACAGGCAGTTGACCCAGGAGCCCATGGGAATTATGCAGTACGGGAGTCTGATGTAGTGCCTCTCACATTGCCTTCATTAGACTAATACTCATTATGTTAGGATATACACCATGATACCTTGTTGATGTTAGTTTTACTATTTTGGATTGGTTTTGGATGTCAGCTGATTATACTTTGATGCTCATGATACTATTGACTTATGCATATGAAATGATGGTTATATGGATTTATTTGTGTTTGGATTAATTTAGTTATGAGTATCATGTGGTGATATAATTATGTATATTGTGCCTTTAATTCATGATTGACCTATGTTTCTTATGATGTAATGGTTGTTATTCGTTGATGTGAATTATTGTTTGAAGAGTCTTGGTGGTAGGGACAGTGTAGTACTACTTGTTCATGAGCACCCTGCTACGCTGTGATTTCCTCTCACGGTGTGTTTGATAGTTTTCCATATATATGTTGCTCGACAGTTTTTTTGATGCAGATTGCAGGTACTAGGCATCAACTCCATCTGTATTAGTAGGTCTGAGTGTGCCTCAAACCCAATGGAATATGTTGATTTGAAGATAACATAAAATCCCCTACCCTAATCATCATCCTCAAAGAGGATGAGTATCTGGTTGATACCATGTCAGTTCTGAAGTCAGTTTGTGTTGTTTGAAGTTCTGCTTGTACCCGATCAAGTATTTGTTGATATTGGTTGCTTGATTTTTCTGATGTTTCCTGCATTTGTGTATGTTTTATTCTAACCTTGCGACTTCCAGGAGTAAGTCAAATCTTAGGGGGAGAGGATGGAATGCCCCTCTGTGATTCACCCTATTGGTCAATTGGTGTTCTGATTAATTAGAACATTAAAAATAAAGTTATTGAATTGAAAAGGGGATTGTGATAATTAAAATAAATGCTTTAATATAATTTAGGTGTTGACAAAATAAAATATTATTAATTTCTTTATTAAGTTTAAATAAATTAAAAGTATGAGTAATAAAGAAATATTATAATAAATACAATCGTGAAAACAAATTAAAAGAAAGATTAAATTAACAAATAAAATATCTTGAGTTGATTTATTATGTGCAATAATTAGGGATACGTATATAAATGAATATATTTAAAAGTGGTAGTTAACAAGGGATGAAAAATTGAATAAAATAATTAAATTAACATAAAGAGCATGCAGTAATGACATTAGAGAATGGGAAAATAAATTAGTTAATTGACTAAAATAAAGGGGGCTTTTGCATTTTCTTCTGAAAAAAATAAACTATTTTTTGTTTAGCTCTCCCGTGAATGTTCTGGTTCTTGGAAGAAGCTTTGAGTATCTTGTTCTTGGAGGATTGAGGTTTTATATGTTTCTGGGAGTTTTCCACTATATTTTGGGGTTTCGTGGTGGGGCGTTACAAGATGACAGAGTACTTCAGGGAATGCAGCAAAAATATTTAGCATGAAAATATCTTTACACAACACAAATGAGATCGTGTCCCAATATGATAAACTTTTATAGCTTACCATTTGTCTTTAAAATAGGTTCAAAGGTATGAAATTTGGCATTGCATCATTTTGATAAAATTTGTGAGGAGATCACATTGCAAAGCGGTGAAGAAAAGGCAAAGTAGCACAGATAGAGGAAGTCAATGATGCTTTTTTGGGCAAGTTATTGAGTATTTTGGATGTAGTCTTTGTTCTTCATAAGAAAATCTTGTGAGAAGAAGCTATGAGACCTCACATGCAACAATGGTAGCCAAGTTTGAGGAAAATTTGAAGCCTTGGTGAGAGATGTAGTAGTTAGAGGATGAATTTCTCATGAACTATTCAATGATAATAAGTAGTTGTTCATCAATTTGGACATGGGAGGAGTCAAATAAAGAGCTGAAAAACAAAGTGGGATCCTTGCAACTAAAGGTGGAAGAATTTCAAGGGGAATGGAAAAGAAAAGCATCATTTTTCCAGTGTGAAAGAATTATGCAGTGATGTAGCAATGGTGGTGAAAAACTTAAAGAGTGATGTGAGAAATAGAAATCTAGAAATATTCAGTAGTTTCACTTATGCAAAGGGAGTAATTCAAGGAGATCAGAAAGATTTTGTTGAACCCGGTGTTATGCTTGCAAATTAGTCTCTTTGCTAGATGTCTAGTTTGGATCTTTTTGTGTAGGATTATATGTAATAGCTTATACTATTATATATGTATAGTAGGAAAAATAAAGCAACTTGTAATAACATTTTTACTAAAAGTAAGCGAGCCCCAATAGAACTGACAACTATCTGGAAAAAACAAGTAAGCATACTAATGGGACAAAAAATGGAAAGCACATGTTGAAACTCCAATGCAATGCATAGAAAGCAAATTTGGGGAGAATCAAAGATATTAATTGTTCAGAAAGCTTCATTCCACATATGAATTACCTCATTTGATGACCTGCAACTGATTGTGTTGGCTTATTAGCACCAAATGTATGCAAGTCCCATATCAACAAATTGTGATCATCTCCAACAAACCCAAATAGATACTTGTGCCTTAAATGCCACACAACATCTTCAACTACACCATCATGGACCTACATTGTAAAGGGTGATCCCATAATAGTGGTTTACAATTTTTGGCCAAATTGTACACTGAAATTATTTTTCTAAACTAAATCTTCACATTCGGGCACCTATAGCGGCTAAACCATGAAGAATTTGAAGATGATGAAAACTAGAGTCTCATCAAATTTTGTCTGTAGATTGTAAAAATATTTTTTTCAAAATTTTTGGAATCAGATTGCACTTCTTTTACCATCTCCCATGAAAAACTGGTATTTTTAATAAAACAACATTTTAAAAAAGTGACACACACTGTATAACGCATAACTTTTTTTCCATGAAGGATAAAATTCTAATTCTTTCAAGTTTAGATTTGTAACTCTGATATCTAGTGCTTCCATTTGGTTAGAATTTTTTTATTGAATATTTTTTCTTTAATCAAGTTTTGAAGTCAAACCAATTATAATTCAGACATAGCGCAACCATATAACGCATAAAATTTTTTGTATTTATTGAAATTCAATTTTATTTTTTTTGTTGGATCAAGGACTTCAATATCTGGTGCACTCATTTTTTTTTATTTTTTTTTGATAATCTAATATTTTTCCATATGTGCAGAACAAAGACCTTCATTTTAAATGAAAAACTTATGTTTAATAAAACTAAAAAAACAAATACATTATAAAACCAAAACATATTAAAATTATATTCAATGGATAGCTCATTCTGAGGAATACCTAATTCAAGTTGGGTTTGTGAAGATTCCTCCATTTTTATCCTCAACTCAAGCTCCGAAGGGCCAAAATTCAGGTTTTCTTGTGTCTCAAGGAGGGGATGAGGAATAAAGGGGGTTTGAACAAACCCCTAGGGGTTCGAGCGAACCCCCCTTCTATGAGGGGTTTTGATGGATTTTTTGGTGGGGAAGTATTAGGAGGGTTCGCCCGAACCTAAGTTCTAGCCTAATGGGTTCGGTCGAACCAATAGGTTCGTACAAACCCCTAAAATCATTTTTTTGCCATGAATTCATTTTCTGTGAGTTTTCCTTCCTCACTTCAATTGTAAACCACTATTGTGGCTTCACCCTATATCATGAAATGGTATTGAAAAAGCATTCTTCACTAAGCCAACATTATTTGATAGTGAGAAAAGTTGCAATTCTAAAATAAATTAAAATTTCAAAGGCCTGAAAAAATTTAATTGACACGAAATAAATGTTGGGAATGTAAAGGCCTGAAGCTTATCTTACATCCAAATACTAAACAGAAATGCACTCAAAACCAAATTTACTATGAAAGGAAACAACTAAACTAGCTCACCTTAAATATTTGTTGAGCCACAAGTACTTTATTTTTGTCAAGTGAGTTAATGTCCCACAAACATATGTGTGCATCATCCAAACCACTCAATAGATATACATCCTTAAAAGGGCTCCATGAAAAACCATACCCTTATGTATTTTTACCTCTCAATCTAATATCAAGATTACAACCACCATCTTGAGGCAGATTTGATGGATGTTTGTTGTGATCAAACACATAAACTTTTGCACTAACTATTTTGTTAGCAATAATGAAAGGATTTTGTGGCATATACCAAGCTCTGTTGACCTCACCATCATGATTGATCTATTGTATAACTTGGACCTACAAACAAAAAGATTGTTGAAAAACCTAACATAAAAATAAGTGTTGTTTAATCTAATTAACTACAGTCCAAAGCAGTTTGAAACCACTAGCCCAAATGGAAAAATTGTTGTCTATGCTCAAAAAGCTAAATAGAATAGAGATCTTTGATAACACTAATCAAATATGATCCATGCTATTAAAGTTGATAAAATATTAAGAGTATGAAACATAACTTAAAACCATGCAAACCAAAATAATAATGTAATTCTACCTCAAACATTGTAATGATATGGTACATTTATACGACTTCCACTAAATAGTCTGAAAGACCTAAGTTTTTTCATAAATATAATAAAATGCAATATTGTGAACATCTAAAAATAAATATCGAATGGAAACACATAGAGATTAAAGAAAAACATGCTTGGAGCTTGTTGATTCCTAAAATTGCTAGGCAAACAACTTTATGGGAAACTCAGTTAATGAGGACCAATTACACTAAACTGAGTGACCTCCGGGTTTTAAAGAAGCTAACTCCTTTTGTATTTGGGGGGTTGGAATGGAAAAAGGATGTAACAATATTAAAATAAGATCTAATCTAAGGTGATGCACCAATATTTAAGTATGAGCATGGGAAATCTTCCTTTCTGATGAGATTTAAGGGCTCGTTCAACAATTTATATGTCTGAAAATAATAGAAAGCATAGATAAAAAGCTTAAGAAGTTTATCAAATAACATAAAACAACTTCCATACACATTTACTAAACAAGAAGAGTTCAAGACATGATCTAAATCAGCAAATTTATGTTGAAATTATAGAATTCTTGCAGATAAACTATGCAGTACAAGAAACAACACAAAATAATGCATTATCAATTAACTAAGAAATAGAGAGGCCGAACATGTTGGAACAGTATGTGAATCTTAATACAATAAGTAAAAGCAATACAAAGGCCTGCTGTCTTTTTCACTTTTTTCTCTAATTTTTGAACCTTCTTTTAGAGAGTCAAAGTAGTATATATAGATCATTCCACTGCCAAAGAGCCAATAACCGAAAAGATTCCTCAGGCATGGGAAATGATTCCTATCGCAATTATTATCTAAGGCTATTGCAATAGAAAAGGTCATGAAACATGGTATGCAGTCACCCTTGAACAAGATACACCCCTCTACAAATGATAAATGTGGTCCCTAGGTGGAAGTAGCAAAATCTTCAGATGACACATGCCACTTGCCCACAAACTTGGTTAGGATACGTGGCATAGCAACGAGTCCTCACATTCATTCATCCTTCCCTTGTGCTCAAAATCCTCATGGAGAAGACACATGGCACGACAAATACATAAGCTTTGACTGTGGTGCCCACCAAAAAGGTACCTGCATCAAGATGCAAAGTGGCATGCTGGCAGAGCTCGAAGGAGAAATAAAGGAGAGGGGACTCCAAAGGCCCATACTACAGACATGTGTTGAAAGGGCAGGGCTTGAAGGAGAAGCAAGGGAAGAAAGCTTTCAAAAGTTCACAAGGCTAACACATGGCGCCAACAGACGAAAGTGGTTCAAAAGGGGCCCAAGAATATTCAAACATATGAAGCATGGGTTGGGGCCGGTGCAAAATCAAATCAACAATAACCACCCAAAGGGAGATCCAAGGATTTTAATCCACAGCTTTTGGTGACTATCAGTGGCATTTCGCTTGTGGAATGGGAACCTAAAATTTTTGGTTTGAAAACCAGAGCCTTATCCATTGTGCAATGGAGTCAGATCTTTGAGAGTGTGGTCTATAGAGGTAGCCAA
Organism: Sequoia sempervirens; assembly: GCA_007258455.2. Lineage (NCBI taxonomy): Eukaryota > Viridiplantae > Streptophyta > Pinopsida > Cupressales > Cupressaceae > Sequoia > Sequoia sempervirens. The sequence goes on along the minus strand of VDFB02075321.1, from coordinate 253,316,113 downwards.
TCAGCCTCAGATGGCATCGATAAGATGCACAGATTCTCTTATGCCTCATGCAAATCAATAATTTCTTTAAAAGGCAGCTCCATGGAGATCCTGGTTTTGGACTCAAGCTGAAGAGAAGCCATGCTATCTGATGGGTGGCACTTTCAATGTCTATTGTTAGGGGAGGTTGACTAAATGATTGGAAAGTAGATAAATCTCGTTGCTTTTCCTTAATCTTTGCTACAATGTGCTTTGTCCTGGTCACTGAATTGTCAGGTAGATAGGGAGAAGGAAATCCCATTTGAGTCAATTTGGAGAATTGCATCTACATGGTGTTCATAGTATGACTCAATATTACCAAACAATTTCTAGCTTGGAGGATGGCTACATGACAACAGATGAATTCCCTTGCTCTTTTGGTAGTTGACCTCTAGTAATCGATCCTCACCTTTTCCAAGTCTCCATTTGCCACAATGTATAATTTATCCAACAACATCTCAACCTCAGGCACCTTTTCGGTAATGAACTATGGAACTTTCTCAATCATTCCATGCACCTCCTTGCTTAAATTTGCTGCATCCACCATGAATTGGAGTGTTGGTTGCATGGTCAAATAGAAAGACTTGACTTTCTCCTAGTATGAGGCATATAACTGTTGATCCACAAAAAGGAGATCTAATTGAGGAGCAGGGGGTTGGGAAGGAATTTTCAAAAGACCTATCTCCATCTCCTTAAACCTGATGTCCTGTGTCAGCTCTTCAATTTTCTTGTTTGCTACAGAGAGTCATTCCTGCAGAGTTCCCAACTCGACATCTTTGCTTTTCAATAGCTCCTCAACCTGACCTCGGGTTGTGGATTCTTTTTCTAGAGAGCTTTACTTCCTAGATCTTCTTTTTGAATTGAGCTTGTCAGTTCTGGAGCTCCTTGTCCTTCTACTATATTTCCTGCTCCAATTGAATTTGTTGATCCCGAACCTCCTCATTCTTTTGTTGCACTTCCCTCTCCTCTTGAGTCAATCTGTCTTGTAACTCCTAGTTTTTCTACTACAGTCCAGTAACCAGGTTGGGATCCTGGGACTAGAACTTTGCAAGTTCCTCCTGGAGTTTGGCCTTTTTCGCCTATGATTGTTGAGACAAGTATGCAATTTCAGAATTCTTAACCTTTTCCCTTTTATGTAGGATCTCTATTCTTTCCTTAAAATTTTTGAGCTCCTCTTCCCTCTTTTTCAGTTGGCAGCTATGCTTCAAAAATTTTGTAAAATTTTGTAGTCACCACCCACTAAGTCTCCTCCATTAGCTCAACTTTATCTTGTGGTCGGGTTGCATTTAGGTTGATCCCCACAGCATGGATTGTATAATCCTTAGGTTGCATCCGCCCTTGTGGTTTGATGGTGTTAGGAGTCATGGTTACAAATTTTAACAACCCATGAACCTCATTAAAGAGAGTATGTACGCATGGCTTGGTAGGCTTCACTACATATTTTTCTTTTCTTTTCTCGGCCTTGATAGCCCATGCTGCCTTAGTCCTATTGCTTTGCCCAATAAATTTTTTTGGTGACCTAATTAGTTCACTAGAGAAAGGTGCACTGGGAGGAAGAGAAAAACGAAATGAAACCATTGTGGTCTCAAATGATGTTTTCTTTGGTAGAGCGACAGTCAATGGGCAGAAAGGGGGAATATTATGCCAGGGTCTAGTTAGGGAAGCAATAGAAGGACTCACGGGGAATGGTGGTAGTAACGAAGACGCAAAGGTTACAATTTTTTTAGAAATTTGAGTCAAAGCCAACACAATGGTAGAAAAAGGGTTAGCAATGGAAAGTTCAGATTGGGATCTGACAAAAAATGGAACAAACTGTGGGGGAGTAAAATTTTCCTATCCGATTTGGGAGAATTGATAGAAACCTCCCACGGGTGTGAAAGCAGAAAAGGAAATGCCAACACTCGAAGTAATGGGAGAATTGCAGAGGCATTAGGGTTAACCAAAGACTATGAAGCAAGAAGAGAGGGAGAGAAAGATACCTAAGTTGTTGCAAGCTCTGATTCTTGGCTCGTTGCAAGTACTTTTGAGCTTTCTCTAGGGGTTTCATCAATGCACAACCTCTTCTCAGGTGGAGAATTGTCCACCTCTATGACCTCCTAAGATTGTTGAGCCACCCTGGGTCTCTTTATAGCTTATGTATGTGGTAGCAAGGCCTCTGGATGAGATGCAATCACTTGCACATTTAGTGGAGCTTTGATGAGTTGTTCTGTTTCTTTTCCAGTTCTTTGCATTTAGGCCTTTTTCACCTACGCTTTTCTTTTCATTATTGCAACTACTTCCTCTGGGTCTACATCCTCATCTCCACTTGCATCAGTATCATCATGTCCTCTATTCTAGAGATCATCAAATCTGTCATCCATGTCAATTTCCTCGAACATGGCATCAATGCATTTGGTCTCTTGATGATAAATCCAGAATTATGCAATTTTACCGTTACTCCATTGGTAGTGCTTGGCCAATTGATTATAAAGCATGGCCCCAATTTTACACTTGTCACTGGGCTTGGCCAAAGTAAAATAGAAAGATATCCATGGTGACCTCTTATCATCAGTAGGAACATAGGATAGGTCCATAAATAGATTTAAGTCTCTTGACTATAGATTTTGCCGAGTTTCCTAGTGGGGTCGGGAGTTGAGAGTCACCTTAACATTTAGGTCTGCCAAGTCATTATCAAGATTATAATCCATTTGTCACAAATTACTACTAGCCCCAGATGAGCAAGCATCATAGCTAGTAGACCATGCGTCTGCTTCTTTACCATTATTATCATACCAAAGCTCAAAGGGCATTTGAAGAAACCTTTCGCATGCTTCCTCCCACAAAACCTGATGTCTATAATTGCTAGTTGTCAAAACACCTCAAGGGCCAACACCCTATTTGTGACACAGAATGGGAGTTAAAATGGTTCCTTAATAAAACCATGCAACCTAACAAATGAAAAATCCTCCCCAAGGAACCAATCGCAAGGAGAAACAAAATCTTGCATCCACCTTACTTGATCGACAGAGAATCGATAACAGCTACCCTCAACCTCCTTATTAAAATCTTGCAATGTTGTCCGTAAGAAAAATATCAGAAAATGCATAATAATCATAAGTTGTGGAAAGGAGGGGGGTCCACATAGAAACTAACTTTCTTACCCCACTTTCATCAAAAACAGAAAAATCCATACAGTTTCTCAAGAAATATAGGTTTTGGTGCAAAAACATGTGAGCAAGGAGAGAAGAAAACTTGAACCTAAACTATGTGTTGTATTCCTTGAATTGGTTTAGCATCTCCCAAATAATGACCTCCACAAAGTTATACCAGAATAAGGTATGTTGTCTTCTCAATTGAAAACCCAAACCCATTTGAAACTCATGAACATCCTTGTCACTATCCATGTAGCAAACAAAAGCCATCATAGAGAAGGAATCCTGCAGGTTCGAGTTGAAGACATTGTGCCCAACCAAAAACTGTGGTGGGTGATTATCGCCCTTGGGCCTTTTTTTTTCTTGATTATAAAAGCTTAGAGCATGTTTTCTGGTCCTCCAGAATTCTTTCGAGTCACTTACAGTGAATCTCTTCATCGCTTTTGTTCCCCTTCCTATAGGGATGCATAGCATATCTCTAATAGCTTCAACATTGATTACCACTCTTAGCTTTCGGCCTTCTATGGCTCTTGTATTCGGATTGAAATTTTGGGCACATTCATGAACCAGTTTTGTGTAGTGGTGTAGAAAGGGAACCATATACTAGAAGAGGCCACAAAACCATAGCTTGTGTGCCAAAGACTCTTGGTTACTAGTGTTTTTCATCCTCTCGCAAGCTACTTCCCTAAGAATCTTAGGGTTTGTTTTGAGTTCACAATCATGAATGTTATCCCATTCTTCTACTATCAAGACCTTGTTTCTATGGTTAGTCGGAATCATAGATTTTAGGGGTGTGAAATGCTATGCCTCTTTTGCTCAATTAGGGTCTTTCACCTAAAGGAAAGAGATAGATTCCACACCAAAAATCTAGGTGGTTCACTCAAACTAATGCAAGGATAAAGGAAATATTCCTAAATGCAATGATCCAATTGCAATAAACTAATAAAATTGATTGATTAATGAATGGAAACTAAAGAAATGTAGGGTGTTTAAAAACAAAATGTGATATGCAGAAAATAACTAGAAATGAATGCAAATTGTAATAGAAATGGGTGAAACTGAGAGTGTGCACCTAAGATCTTTCTAGAGAATGGAAATGACTTCTAAAATGTTGTTGATCCTAATTTTTAGGCCTAGTGGGACTCATTCTCCATTCTAGGAAAATCAGTCCTAGATCAGGGAAATTGTTCCAAAGCCCGTTTCAGACAAATGGGTATCCAAAACTACAAAAAACTTGTTTTAGGCCTGATAGTGGGACTCATTCGCCATCCATGGTGAATAAGTCCACATTTGAAATTCTAAAAATCCAAAGGTGGAAACTGAAGTCTCTGGTTTGCACTTCAGCTCCTGACAGGTGTCTGCCTCTGAAAGTTTGATTTTCGAGTCTGAAGGTGACTTTTTTTATATATATTTCCTTGGACAAAGAAGAGAAGACTTAACAACTTTGAAACTTGATCTTCAATGATTTCCAAGCCTCCAAGATGCCTAAATCTGCAAACACACAAGAAAGGAGAAAAAAATGTTGGATGTTAGGGCATGGGGGTTTGCCTTTGTCAAACCCCTTTGTAGGTAATTAAACCAAAATGATGAAAGAATGTAATGAAGAATGAAACAATGGAGTTACTACCTTTCCATGATGTTTGATCTTGAATTCCTACAGGAAAATATGAAGAATTTTCCCTTGAATGTCCCTAGAAGCTATCTTGATGACTTGCAATGATGAAACCCTAACTTGCTTGACTTGATAGAGAAGATAGATGATGAATGAATGACAAAAGATGTGTGAATGAGTTAGGGGATGAAAAAGGGTTTAGAGACTTCATTTTATAGGTAATTCACCTTATTCACTTGTTAATTGGATCCATAAGGCTGACATGAAAGAATAATAAACTTAAATTCCAGTTTTTCCCGCTCAAAACCCAAAAATGGCCCAAATGGGACTAATTAACCACCTTGGGCAAATTAGTCCCATCTGGTAGGGACTCATTCACCACAGATGGCGAAATAGTTCTAGTGGGTCCCATTTTCCAGCTAGGATGCTAGGAAGTAAGGAAAGAAGGTTTATATGGTGACTTTGTTAGGTATTTCATCAAATTATGCCTTAGGATGCACAATATGGGGTAATAGGGGCCTATTAGTGATGATGTGAAGGTCAATTAGGGCTTGGGACATAGAATTCAATGTGAAAGTGTGATTAAATACACTTTACAACACTAAAATAAGGTCCATATAGCCTAGAAAGGTACAACATCCAATGTGAATCTGTGAGACACATTACAACACTAGATTAGAGTTAAGCCTTCTAGATGAAAATGTCATTAAATACATTTTATAATGTTGATTTAAGGGAAGATGGGTTTTTAAAGTCTAGAAAAGCATGAAAGTCTTTTACAATTCTTTACAACACCTTTACAAGACATCATTAAATGCATTTCAATGGGTCCAAGACCTACTGTGGGTGTGAAAAACACCTCACAACACCAAATCAAGGCCTTATTAGGTCCAATTTATCATCAATTATTCCCCAAATCAAGCGAGTTGCATTTTTTCTATGGTACACAGTCTTCTCCATGGCCTACGTGTGAGGCCACTTTGTATTTTTCGTCATCCCAAGCGAGGCATAAGAGACGTTATCGAAAACATTGGCTATTGGCATCGTCAACATGGCATCAAATAAGCTTTCAACCACATCTCCTTGTGCTTCCATTTGAGGATTCTGGGCCATTTCAGGATTCTGGGCCATTTCAGGATTCTGTAGACTTTTGTGAAAGCTTGACTTCTCTGTAATTCACTTAGGTTCTTTCACAACAAACTATGCACTCAAAGCTCTTCACAATGTTGTTCTTTTGCATGCAACACTAGCCTTTTCTTGAACTGGAGTTGGAGATAATAGTTGTTTCAAGTGAAATAAATTCGGCACATACCGCAGGCTCTTTTGTGCATACAAAATGAATTCCCACTCCTTTGAAAAGGAAACAATTCATAATGAAAATTAGCCATTATGTCCTACAACACCATCCCTTGGGAAATTGAGCTGCGAATTGAAGGCGTATGAGACTATTCGCATGATTTTCATTTAATAACTTGAAAAGAATGATTAAGCAAGAGGGTGTAATAATTACAAAAAAAAATTGAGTTCATCCTTGGAGACTAAAAAGTTTCCATAGCTTGACACTTAGCACTTGACTGTACGGACTATCACTTGCGCCTACCAACAGTTTTAGCCAATTAATTACTTCTTCTTAACTTGCACACAACAAACACAACTTGGTGGGATTTTCGAGTTTGCACCAAGTGGGATTTTCGATTTTTCTCTTGATCATCATCATGCTTATCGTACACATTGTACCCTAGCTATGTCTATAAATAGACTTAAGGATAACAATAAAATTTACATTTGGTAATTGGGATTATTGATAGATACAATGAATACTCCTATTAGGCTAACTAGCAATAGGTCACAGGTAGCTTTCCTTGGGGAAATTTCTAGTAGACATTTGAAACGCATGACCAAGAACAAGCATTCTTTGGCCATAATTACAATGAAATGGGTACTTAGGAGGGACTACATAGAGTATGAGGACAAGTATCATGTAAACACTAATATCTATTCTCATTTTGTTGCATCTTTGCTTGATATTCAGGTATCGAAGGAAGTGATACTAAGGCTTACCATGCAAATCTTCTCAAAGTGCTACCTTAGAGGCCTTGGTGAAGTTGTGACGAATGCAGTATATGGCCTCACAATTCCAATGGCAAGTGATCTCCTCTGACATATTGAAGAGGATGCAGTGGTGCCCTGGGTACCATTTTTTAGTGGATTTCGCATTATGACTATTGGAGAACACTGTTAGGATTTAGGTGTCATCAACCTTGAAAATCCTTTAATTTATTATTCTCCTTAAGTGTTTTGTACATTTACCCATAAGAGGTGAAACTATTTGACCAACAATGGTGAAAGAGACAATGTAAATGCAATGTTACTATTACCATTTGTCCTTTTGGAAAAGGACAAAATAGCTAGGCGTCCCACCTTGGAATCTTCTAAAATAAGGTTGTTGGTTCAAAATAGGGTGTTGTAAGAGTATCTATGACATGCATGACAGTTGTCATAAGATGCTATGATAGTATGACAGATTCCTATGACATAATATGCTATTTTTGGACCCCAGGCACCCATGCATGAAAGATGCCTCATGACAACTATAAGAGCATTTGTAAGAGGCTATTTTTGGTATTTTTTGACCATTTCAAGGAGGGAGGTGTGGGTTTTTCTAGGTGGTATTTCTGCCTATTGTTTGGTGAAACCATGGTGGTTTTCATCCTCACAAATCTCTATAAATTGGGGCCTTGAGCTAGAGTTATTTAATTTAGTTTTGCAAGGCAACTGGGTGCTGCTGGATTTATACAGAATGATAAGAGAAGTCTATTGCTGCATGTAATATTTGAGATTATTAGTAATATACTTGCCTCTCTTTCGGTGGTGGATTTTTTTCCCTTCAGGGTTTCTCCACGTAAATCTGTTGTTGCATGTGTTATGATTTTTCTATCTCTCTCTCTCATTCTTTCTTCACACTAAGGCTAAGGTTAATCTACATATTTCAGATTTGCATTCACTCATTTAAGTTCATATTGCAAGCTTTCTTCACCTTGATTATCAACATTTGGTATCCGAGCTAACGGTTATATTAAGGAAGGGACACTTTCCTTTTAAAGTGTTGAAGATTTTTTGCTACAGTGGGAGCTTTTGTGTTGTGGATTTAGCAGATTTGTGAAAGATTGCATACCATGGCCTCCACCTCTCATCCAGTTATTGAGAATTTCAATGGAACTAGTTATGAGATGTGGAAGTTGAAAGTGGAGGATCTTCTTGAGGAGAGAGATCAGTGGTTACCAGTTTCAGTTGAGAAGAAGTCATCTACTTCAACCTTGTCGGATCAAGATTGGAATAAGTTAGACAAGAAGGCTCGAGGGAATATTCAGTTGTGTCTCATAGATTTTTTCCTCCTAAATGTCTCTTCAGAAGACACGACATACAAGCTTTGGAGGAAGATAGGTGAAATCTACCAAACTAAAAGTTTGTCTAACAAGTTGTATCTCAAAAGATGCTTATATTCATTAAAGATGAAGGATGGTGAATCTATTGCTGAACATTTGAATGCTTTTAATTTGATTATAAGTCAGCTTGCATCTATTGATGTTAAAATAGAAGATGAGGATAAATGCATTTTATTGATTTTCTCTTTGCCAGAATCTTCAAAAAAATTAATTATTGCTATAACAAGCGGTGGTGTAGAAACTAAGATGGATAATATTATTCCCATACTTCTTTCAGAGGAGATGAGGAGAAAGACCATGTGTAGTGGCTCCTAAGATGCCTTGCATGTGCGAAGTAGGCCCAAGGAGAAATATCCTAAAGGGGATAAGAAGAAGGATAATTCTAAAGGACGATTTAAGACCCCTAGAAAGAGCAGAGTGAAGTGTTGGAACTGTGGTAAATGGGGACATGTGAAGAAGCAATGTACAAACAAGAAAAAGAATGCAGATTCCTCCATGAAAAAGTCCTCTGATAACAGTGATTTTGATGCTTTGATTATTTCAGCTAACAAAGTTTGTAATGATGCTTGGCTTATTGATTCAGGTGCTTCCTTCCATATGACTCCTCATAAGGAGTGGTTTTCTACATACAAAGAATATGATGGAGAAGAGGTCTTCATGGATGACAATAGCTCACAAAAGGTTATTGGTAAAGGAAAGGTAAAGTTGTGTTTTAGTGATTGGAGGGTTAAAATCCTTGATGATGTTTTACATATTCCAGGACTTACAAAAAGTTTAATTTCAGTTTCCAAGTTGAATGATTCTGGGATGCATGTGACATTTGACAAGTCTAGTTGTAGGATGATAAGGGGAAGTTTGGTGGTTGCTAAAGGATCTCAGACAGGGAATTTATTTATGCTTCATGCCTCTAATTTATGTAACTGCTCTTTTGTAACTAGCACTGAAAATGCATGTATGTTTTGGCACCATAGATTGGGTCACATTGGTGAAAAAGGTCTTAGGACCATACTTGATAAGAAACTAGTAGACGGTATTTCTGATTATTTTGTTGGTAAAAATGATTTCTGTGAGGATTGTGAGTTTGGTAAACAAAACAAGTCATCATTTCCTAAAGGAACTAATAAAGCTAATGGATTGTTAGAACTAATTCATTCGGATGTGTGTGGTCCAGTGGATACAGATTCTTTGGGTAGATCTCGTTATTATGTTTCCTTCATTGATGATTACTCAAGATATACTTTGATTTATTTTATGCATACAAAATCTTAAGTTTTCACCAAATTTAAGGAATTTAAGGCATTGGTTGAAAAGCAAACAGATTATAAGATAAAAGTATTGAGATATGAAAATGGGGGTGAATATTGTTCTAAGGAATTGGATGAGTTTTGTAAACATGCAGGAATTGTTAGGAAAAATACTACACCTTACACACCCCAAAAAAATGGGGTAGCAAAAAGAATGAAATGTACATTAATGGAAAGGGCTAGGAGCATGTTAAGTAGTGCTAAGTTAGATAAATGCTTTTGGGCAGAAGTTGTTGGTATTGCTTGTTATTTAATTAATAGATCTCCTTGTAAAGCTCTTGTTGATAAAACTCCTTATGAAATGTGGTTGGGTAAAAATCCTTTAGTTTCACATTTAATGGTCTTTGGTTGTGAGGATTTTGTTCATGTACCTCAAGAGAAGCGGTCTAAATTGGATCCCAAATCTTAGAAATGCATCTTTGTAGGTTAAGGTGAAAATGTTAAAGGTTATAAACTTTGGAATCCACTAATACGAAAGATGATATTTTCTAGAGATGTTATTTTCAGGGAGTTTAGAGCTAACTCTGAAGATGTGCAACCAAAGGAAAAGTCAAAGAAAGTGCATTTTGAAACTAAGCAAGAAGATGCGCATGTGGAAGAACAGAGAGATGGAGAAGAAGAAGAGAGTTCTGAAGAATCTGTTGTAACAAAAGAAGTTGAAAACAATAAGGAGGAACCTCTTACTCCACCTTTGAGAAGATCCACAAGACAACGAAATCCAGTTGACAGGTATAGCCCACCTGATTTTCATTGTAAATTTTCTTTGTTATGTACTGATGATGAACCTAGATCTTTCAAGGAGGCTCTCTCTTCAGAAGAATGTGAGTCTTGGATGCAGGCCATGCATGGTCAGATGATGTCTTTGAAAAACTGTGACACCTGGGATCTTGTTAGTTTTCCCAAAGGAAGAAAGGCCATTGGTTGTAACTGGATATATAAAAAGAAGTTTGGTGCAGACAGGAAGTTGGAACGGTACAAGGCCAGATTAGTGGCCAAGGGCTACTCCCAGAGAGAGGGAGTTGATTTTGGTGAAATATTCTCTGCTGTTGCTAAGTTAACTTTTATTAGATTCCTTTTATCCATTACTATTTCTTATGATTTAGAAATAGAACAAATGGATGTTAAAACTAATTTCTTGCATGGGGATCTAGAGGAAGAAATTTATATGCAACAACTTGATGGTTTTGTTGTGAAAGGAAAAGAACACTTGGTTTGCAGGTTAAAAAGGTCTCTATATGGTTTGAAACAGTCACCTAGGATGTGGTACCAGAATTTTGATGCATTTGCATTAAATATGGGTTTTGTTAGAAGTCAAGAGGATCACTGTGTTTATTTTAAAGTTATTGATGATCGGATACTGATTATTGTCTTATATGTGGATGATATGTTGTTCATTGGTAACATTAAGGAAATGATTAGGGAACTTAAAACTCGGCTTTCTGGAACATTTGATATGAAAGATTTAGGGGCTGATAAATATATTCTTGGGATGGAAATCATTAGGGATCGGGTTCACAGAAAGCTTTGGTTAAGTCAGAGTAAGTATGTTAACACTATTTTGCAAAGGTTTAAAATGCGGGACTGTAAACCAGTAAATATTTCATTTCTTCTTGGTACTAAGTTGAGTTTAGACATGTGTCCTAAATCAGATGATGATATTGATGAAATGTCTAAAGTTCCTTATGCTAGTGTTGTTGGTAGTTTAATGTATTCAATGGTTTTTACTAGACCAAATATAGCCCAAGCAATGGGAGTTCTAAGCAGGTTTATGTCTAACCCTAGCAAAGAACATTGGAATTTTGTTAAAAGGGTATTTAGATATTTGCAAGGAACTTTTGATTACTGTTTGGTTTATCATGGTAGTGACAATGTTGATAAGTCATTGGACATACAAGGTTTTGTTGATGCAAATTGGGCAGGTGACTTGGACAGCCGAAGGTCCACTAGTGGCTATGTGTTTACTTTATTTGGAGGAGCACTGAATTGGATGAGTAAAAGACAACCTACAGTTGCTTTGTCTACCACTGAAGCAAAGTATATGGCTGCTACACATGCCTCTAAGGAGGCAATTTGGTTACAGAGACTTGGTAATGGTATTGGTTTTGATTGCAGGATAGTGAGGATCAGATGTGATAGTCAGAGTGCCATATGTTTAGCTAAAAATCTTATGTATCATGCTCGTACTAAGCATGTTGATGTACAGTATCACTTTGTACGAGAAATGATTGAGAATGGGCAGGTCTTGATTGAAAAAGTTGACACTTTGGATAATGTTGCAGATTCTCTTACGAAGTTAGTTGAGAGCACCTAAATCTGCACAAACTCTATTCCTCAAACATGGGTTAGTTTTTATGCAAAATTTATCAAAATGCTCCTATGAAATACCATGTAAATGCTTTAAAATGCAACAAATAACAAGAGAAATCTAGTGACATTTCAAAAACATAACATATACCTATTCCATATTGGATTGGTGTCAAATGTGCAAATGACCCTTTCCCAATCCTTGCTAAAAAACTGAAATGATGAGATGCAATGGAGATGAAGAGAAAAATTAGTTCTCAAGCCAAGAGAGTAACTTTGCATGAAGATGTAGATGATTTGTTGAAGAATGATGCCTATATTTATAGATTATTTTGATGGGAGAATGGCCAAATGGATGAATGTGGGACTAAATGTAAACCAATGAAAAGAGGCCACTTGTCAACTTGCCATAGGTTGAGGGATGTGCAAGATTTGGGAAATGTGCCCAAGAGAGGGAGTTTCAAATTCAAATTTGTGAAATAAATGTTGAGAGGGGGACATGAAAATGAGAAGTTAATGCAATGTTGGAGGGGACAAGTCAACTTGTCATCATTTTCAAACTTGAGGGAATATTCTATTTTTTATGCCAAGTTGAAAAAAAAAGGATTTTAATAAATCAATAAATTGATTTATTTGTGCAAGTGGGAATATCTAGAGGATGTGATGGGTGGTTAGGTTAGGCTAATTAGGATTAGATTAGCTTAATGGTGATTAGGTGAGTTTGACCTTTTTGACTTGAATATTTGATTTATTTAAATTAGAAAATGATGGAATATGCATTTGGAGATTTAATTAAATGAAGTTTGGTTTATTTAATTAAAGGGATGATGTTTGATTTATTTAATTTAACTGAACAACCTTAGGAATGAACTTAATGAATTTAATTTACCTAATGGATGGATGAAGGTGAACTTGATTAATTCAATAAGTGGATGAGTGTGAAACTTGGTTTACTTGATGAATGGACCTAATTGACTGCATAATGCTAATTTTGCATGTCTACACCAGTCACCACGGAAAAGTTCTCTTGGTGCAGAAAGGCCATGGGCCTTGATCACTGTACTTAATTCTATGTAATTGTATCTCTATGGGTGTAATTTACGATGTATGATGTCAAGTGGGAGAATATTAGGATTTAGGTGTCATCAACCTTGTAAATCCTTTAATTTATTATTCTCCTAAAGTGTTTTGTACATTTACCCATAAGAGGTGAAACTGTTTGACCAACAGTGGTGAAAGAGACAATGTAAATGCAGTGTTACCGTTACCATTTGTCCTTTTGGAAAAGGACAAAATAACTAGGCATCCCACCTTGGAATCTTCTAAAATAAGGTTGTTGGGTTAAAATAGGGTGTTGTAAGAGTATCTATGACATGCATGACAGTTGTCATAAGATGCTATGACAGTATGACAGATTCCTATGACATAATATGCTATTTTTGGACCCCACGCGCCCATGCATGAAAGATGCCTTATGACAGCTATAAGAGCATCTGCAATAGGCTATTTTTGGTATTTATTGACCATTTCAAGGAGGGAGGCGTGGGTTTTTCTAGGTGGTATTTCTGCCTATTGTTTGGCGAAACCATGGTGGTTTTCATCCTCACAAATCTCTATAAATTGGGGCCTTGAGCTAGAGTTATTCAATTTAGTTTTGCAAGGTAACTGGGTGCTGCTGGATTTATAGGGAATGATAAGAGAAGTTTATTGCTGCATGTAATATTTGAGATTATCAGTAATATACTTGCCTCTCGTTTGGTGGTGGAGTCTCCACGTAAATCTGTTGTTGCATGTGCTATGATTTTTCTATCTCTCTCTCTCATTCTTTCTTCGCACTAAGGCTAAGGTTAATCTACATATTTTAGATTTGCATTCACTCATTTAAGTTCATATTGCAAGCTTTCTTCACCTTGATTATCAACAAACACCACCAAAGGGTTTTGCATGCCTGCCACTTCTTATTGAGATGCTACAATGTAGTGATCTTCTATGACGTGGAGTGGTATACTAACTTTAGAAACCTAGTTTTTCCTCCACTTGTTATTGTTGTCGTTGATGCTCCTACTGCCCCTGTTGTTGCTTCAGTTGTTGTTCCTGATGTTGTTCTTGTTGAACCTACTACTACTAATGATCCTGCACTCATTGAAGAATGAACTCTTTCCTCCTATTTTTTGTATATATGTCTCAAAAAGCTTTTAATATATATACCTGAAAAGCTGCTTAATATATATATATATATACTCAAAAAGTATGGTTTGAGAGCCATTTTGAATTGTAATATCTCAAAGTATATATTACCATATAATGAATATACAACTCTTTTGTCAATTTTTTGTCTCTTTTGCTTTCTCTACTTCTTGCATCATGTGTTCCATTTAATAAAGACTCAACCGGACAAAACACAAAAAAAATATTTACATAATTACATATTTACACTAGTAAAATGATTAATGAAGCTAATTAAACAATTTTAGGTGAATTCCATTGACAGGAATTCCCAATGCTTCTTTTTCCATATTTTCTAATTCAAATGCATTATATTGCTTGCATTGAATAATTCAAAAAGGGCCTTCCCACATACTATCAAATTTTTTGTGTTGGCTAGGCTTTGCGGCTCTCTCATTGAATTTCAAAAATGAATCTCCACATTTAGGACCCTAGTCAGAGGTCTTCTTTTCAAACCACTTCTTAACCACCTATTGACGGTTGCACATAGTCATCAAGGATTTTTCTCTTTTCTCTTGTACCTCTAACAGCTCAGCCAACCAGACCTCCATGGCTCGATTTTGTTCAACCTCTAGAGACTTGAGCAACTGTAGTACGAGAATTTCCATAGATATAGGCAATATCCCTTCCTTCTTGTATACCAACTCGTATGGTGAAGTCTTTAAGACTTTCTTGGGGGTTATTCAATCCACCAAGAGCGTTACTTTAAGATTCTGATGCCACTCTCTTTGATGCTCTAACCTGATTCTTTTGATGAGTTGGATTAAATTTTTATTAGTTGACTCAGCTAGACCATTTCCCTGTGGGTAATAGTTCAAATATGTCTTGAAAAATATGCCATGCTTAAGTGCAAATTGACATACCTTCAAACCCAAGAAGGCTTTCATGTTGTCAGAGATGATGGTCTTTGGTGAGCTGAACCTTGCTATCAGTTCCTCAAGGAAATTTACAATCTTTTCCTTAGTCATGTTCTTTAGGGAAATGGCCTTAGTCCATCTGGTAAAATAATCATTGGCCGTGAGGATCCATTTATGTCAAGCACTGGATGTGGGGTTAATCATCCCGATGAAATCTAGTCCCCATTGCATGAAGGGTTCTTCAACCACTATCATATTTAGAGGCATTGTTGAATTCTTCCTCCTTCCTGTGAAGAATTGGAATTCTTTGCAGGATTTGACTAGAGAATGTGAGTCCTTGAACAATGTAGGCCAGAAGTACCTGACACATAATTTTAATGGCAGTGGTCTTTGCAGAGAAATGTCTACTTCCAGGACTGCTGTGAAATATGTCTAGAATTTTTTGCACCTGCTCTATGGTGACACACCACAAAAGAACACCATTGAAGTTCCTTTTGAAAATGACCCCTTCAATGAGCACATATCCATTGTTCTGCAACCTATAAAACATCTTATTCTATGAAGGGAGGCTCACCAAATATTTCCCAGTCTACATGAATCTCATTCTATCTACCAACCAACAACCTTCAAATTCAAATTTGTTTATTAGAACGAGCTTGGGTTGTTCCTTCCCAACTGCCACTTCTTCATCACATGCCAAATACTCACAAAATCCTCTTCCCCACATAGTCTTTGTGGGCCTGACCTCAATGTCATATTCAAGTATCTTAGTAATCTAGTTGGCCCTTTTTTCTATGATTTCTCCCTCCATTATGTATTCGTGTACACTGAAATGCGTGACATATACAACCACCTTGTTGCAAGATATAAGTTGTTAGAACTTTTTAATCTCCTTAATGATGGCGAACACTTTCCTTTTGACAAAGTTATAGTTCATCTCATAATCCTTTAAGGTCTAGGAGGGGAAGGCTATCGGATTTTCTCCCTTTCCTTCATCATCTTTCTAGGTTAAAACAGTACCGATGCTAGATTTTCTATTGAACACATACATTATGAAGTCCTTTGATAGTTCTGGATTTACTAGAACAGGAGCTGAAGAAATAGTGTCCTTAACCTTCTCAAAGGCTTCTCTCACCTCATTTGTTCATTTGAACAACTAATCCTTCTTGAGCATCAGGGTGATAGGTCTAATTAAACCTGCAAAATCATAAATGAATTTGCTTACGAAATTTACCTTTCCTAGGAAGGATTGAACTCCCTTGGTGTTGAATAGTAGGGGAAGTTCCCTGATTGCCTTTACCCACTCTGGATTGATTGCAATTCCATCCTTAGACACTACATGCCCTAATAATTTTCCTTGCGACACTCCAAAAACATTTTTTTTTTGGGTTCAAGGATATCCTAAACTCCTAGTATTTTTTAAAAACCATTTCTAGATTATTAAAATGATCATCTTTTGACTTAGAGAACATTGTTAGATCATCCAAGTAGATCAAGATGATCTTATTGATCAATTCCCTAAAGGAAATTTCCATTGCATGTTGGAAGGTAGCTCCCACATTTGAGAGGCCGAACAAAATTTTTGCATAGGAAAACATTCCCAACTTGGTAGTGAACGTTGTTTTGTGTCGGTCCTCCTCTTTGACCTAGATTTGGTTATAACCAGAGAAACCATCTAGCAGAGGAAACATTTTTGAGCCAACCACTATTTGCAAGATTAACTCCATGGAAGGAAAGGGGTAGTGGTCCTTCAGGGATGCTCTATTCAGATCCCAAAAATCAACACACAAGTGAATGTCTCCATTCTTCTTTCGAACAAGGACTGGGTTGGACACCCATGTGCTATGCTTGATTGAGAAGATGATCCGAGAGTGAATTAGCTTTGTCAACTCTTGCGCCATTAATGCCTCAATATTTTCATTTACTAGAATTTTCTTCTGGTGAAAAATTTTTGCTCCTTCCATTAGTTCTATGGTATGTTGGATAACTTCAGGACCATATCCCTTAAGGTCATCATATAACTAGGCCACTACTCCATATTTTTCAAAAAAATGTATGATTCTTTATCATGTTGTGGGACATCTTTTCTAACCTTAAGCTTCCTCCCATATTTGACCTGAAGATCCACATAGTCACCCTTGTCTGTTACAAACTTCCTCTTGTCATTCCTTGCATCATCACAATTGAATAGAATTTCGAGAGTGACCAGTCATTTTGGAAGCTTGTTGGACCTTAGCTGAATAATTTCCCCTTCAGAAGCTTCTGCAATTTTTGATTGGAGCTAATCAACAAACTCTCCTAAGTGTTGAATGAATGAGGTGATGTGTTCATCACTTTCGAGCACTTGACAACTTTGGTCATTATTTGGGACTGCAAGTCAAAAAATCACTTGTATAGAGTGTTCATTATCAATTAGGTCAGAAACAAGGTCAAATTGAGATCCTATCACCACCATGTGATCCACAGCTACATTCTGCTCTCTAGGGACCGTTTGGATATTGAAGGCCTTAGAGCTTTCAATTAAGTCCTAGACTCTATGTCTATAAGATCTCATGCAGACATTATTTGTTGCGGAGACTCCTCGGACTTGATTGATTATTAACTTGAAATATTTGAACACCATTTTTGTTTTACACCCATCCACTTTGCAAGACATAAACCTTACACAAGGCCTTCATATTCAACTTTGTTGTTCAAATAGGAAAATTGAAAGCAAAAATATATAAGTGTCCTTTCATTAGATGGGGATGCCAAACATATCTCAGCCCCTGCACCAACTTTGCATCTGGCTCCATCAAAATGCAGCATCCATATCTCTATGGCGTGATCACCCTTAGGCTCCTTCATCACCTTCAGAATCGCTAGATCCTCATCATAGATGACATAAGTTCCCAATCCGGTGGCATGATAATTGTTAGAAGGATCAGTGTCTATAAATCCACTCAAGAGGACCTCTTCTTCATCCATCCGGTCTTCGGTCACCTTCTCATCCTCTAGTAACTCAGTAAAATACATCTCATCCTTAGTGATAGAGGTATGAGTAGCCTCAAAATTGATCATAGCCTCATCTGCTACATGTTCTGAATGCAAAGGTTTAGACACTATCTTCATTTTAGCTCCATGCTTGGTCCTAAGAATCAAGTGTGACCAATCTAAGGAAAGATATTTTCCTATCTTGGAAGTGAACTCCTAGGATAAGCAAAGACTGAACATGGGAGGAACATCAATGATCACGGTATCTTGTGGGACTATGATACTAGGGTAGGAAAATAGAGTCAAGGGGAGGTTCTTGATGACACCTACAGTTTCAACATTATTCCCATCAAGCTGCATAACCCCTCTATTTAAAGGTTCATAGCCAAGTCCTAAGGCTTCAGCTATTTGGTTGGGTATAACTGTGGTGTTGGCACCAGAGTCAATCATAGAATTGTGCAACAATTTCTTACCCACTATGAGGGTCAAGAAGAAGGGTTTTGGTTTAGGCTTACCTTTACTTTTAGTAGAAGCTTCCTCTCCATTTTTTGTGAGGAATTTGGCTTGAGGTGATGGATCAATGGCCTTTCCTTTGGATGGTTGCTTTGATGGCTATGTGCTTGCATCTTCTAGTAGGGCCTTCTACAACAATGGATTTTGCTCTAGAATAGCTAAGATATCCCAAAGAGATACATTAGAATTAGCAAAGGCTTTCTTCAATTGTTCCACCACATTAAAAGGTGGTGGATTTGAAGGCTTCTACTTCGTAGACCTTGTTATAATAATTTCCTTGCGTCGCTGAGATTGATGTAAAGTTGCAGAGGTACTAGGAGCTTGGTCAGGAACACTTTTAGGTTGTTGAGTGACCAATTCACCCATGAATTTCCTCTTTGAGCAAGTGTTATAATTTGAATGCACTTGTGGAGCCTTTTATGTGGTTTTATTGTTTGCAAACACTGCCTCTTCTTCTTTCATCCATGAGAAGAGCGCATGATCGAGAGCTATATCTATTTCTTGCTCCAGGGACATCCCTTGAATTTACATGGTGAGTACCACATTTTCCATTTGTGGAGAGGTGTATACATAACCTCCTAAATCTGACGCAACACCTTGATTACGTTGTTCCACCACATTATTTTGTAAATTTCCTCATAGGAAATTTTAGGGCATATGTGCTTCATTGCAGGGGAAGCACCAGGGATTGATATCATTAGTGAGATTATTTTGTCCCACTACCATCTCTCTATTTGAACTTGGGTGAACATTTTGTATTAGCATAGGAACCGACACTATCTGATTATTTTTCTAAACCTGTGGATTCGTGTATGAGCCTCCTTGGAACTGGTTATACTAGTAGGAAGATCTTCCACCTTGATAATTTTGGTAAGTTGGCTTGAGAGGCATGGATTTTTACCACTTGAAAATAGTTATTTCATTTGAGAAGTTCCACAATAACTCATTGATGTCGCTCATCTTATCTTTTGAAGAGTTATATGCAGAAGCATTGTTATGCGGTGCGCTCGAATATGCACACATAGATTGGAGAGGAGCAGATGCACTAGTAGAAGCTATCTCTTGGGTGGCAATTCACAACTCTGCAAATATAGGCATAGCCAACCAAGGTGGTAACTTTATGAAATTGATCAAATTATTCTTTTCCTTGAACGTAATGTTATATGCATCTAGCAAGGTGTTCCCAACAAGGGACTGGATCATCATTGAAATGTCGGCATTGAGAGACTTTAGATAGAACATGAATGCCAAATCAGCAGGAAAACATATAGCAGGTTGGATCATTTTTCAAGTTGTGTGAAACCAGGCATTGAAGTTGGTTATGGCTTCCTGAGGAGCTTGCCTTATGGTCACCAGCTACTGAAATAGCAAAGACCAATCTCCATTGTTTGAAAACTGCTAGTAAAAAGGCTCCCTGAGCTGATCCCAGGTATCGATGGTATTGGATACCAAAGTGTGGCATGAGTCTAGTGCCCTGCCTTTGAAAGAGGCTACAAGAAATCTCAGCACTACATTTTGATTAGTTATACCATGCACCAAACACACGTATGCTACATCTTACAGATGATTGGATGGTATTTTTTAGCCTTCACTTATAAATTTTTGTAAAGTTTTTAAAGCAGAGGTTGGGATAGGAGCTGAAATGGTCGATGCTACTGGTGCTATGAGAGGAACTCCAACATCCCATGCTACAAATTTTTTGTTAGCAATCGGTAACATGGCTGGTGGAGGGGTCGGGATGTTTATTGGATGGGTTCTTGTTTGTACTATTACTAGCGGTGGCACTAGTAGGCCAGGGTTGTTCACTATCTGGGATCTAGTAATAGGTCTATGGCTTGTACACCCACATTAAATTTAAATACATTCAAACAGGTCCCATCGAATGTGCTAGAGAAAGAACTGTTGATGCCTAAAATTGCTAGGGAAACAACCTTATGGGAAACCCAGTTAATGAGGGACCAATTGTGCTAAACTGAGTGACCTTCGAGTTTTAAAGAAGTCAACTCATTTTGTATTTGGGATATTGGAATGGGAAAAGGAAGCAGATATATTAAGATAATATCTAATCTAAGGAGATGCGCTAAGAGTTAAGTATGGGCACAAAAAATATTCCTTTCGGATGAGATTTAAGGGCCCCTTCAACAATCTACATGACCGAAAATAACAGAAAGCATAGATGAAAAACATAAGAAGTTTATCAAATAAAATAACACAACTTCCATACACATTTAAAGAACAAGAAGAGTTCAAGACATGATCTGAATCAACAAATTTATATTGAAATTATAGAAGTCTTGCAGATAAACTATGTAGTTCAAGAAACAACACAGAATAATGTCTTATCAATTAACTAAGAAACAGAGAGGCCGAACAAGTTGGCATAGTTTGTGAATCTTAATACATTAAGTAAAAGCAATACAAAGGCCTACAGTCTTTTTCACTTTTTTCTATGATTTTTGAACCCTCTTTTAGAGAGTCAAAGTAGTATATATAGATCATTCCATTGTTGGAAAGCTAATAAAAGAAAAAATTCCCCAGGCACGAGAAATTCCCCATCACAATTATTCTCTAAGCCATTGCAATAGAAAAGATATTGAAATATGGTATGCAGTCACCCTTGAACAAGATATACCCCTCTGCAAATGATGAATGTGGTCCCAGGGTGGAAGTAGTGAAATCTCTAGAAGACACATGTCACTCACCCATAAAGTTGGTCAGGATATGTGGTGCAACGACGGGGATTCACATTCATTCATCCTTTCCTTGTGCTCAAAATCCATGTGGAGAAGACACGTGGCACAATGAATGTATAAGCTTTGGCTATGGGGCCCACCAAAAAGGGCCCACGGTAGGATACAATGTGGCACGCTAGTGGAGCTCAAAGGAGAGACAAAGGAGAGAGGACTCCAAAGGCCCACGTTGTAGACACGTGAAAAAAGGGCGAGGCTCAAAGGAGAAGCAAGGGAAGAAATCTTTCAAAAGTGTGCACAATTGACATGTGGCGCTAGCGGATGAAGGCACTTCAAAAGGGGCCTAGTAATATTCAAACATATGAAGCGTGAGTTAGGGCCGATGCAAAATCAAATCAACTATAACCACCCAAAGGGAGCTCCAAGGATTTTAATCCACAGAACTTATCAAGCCCTTTAATTCCTATCCTCTTTTCTAGAAAAAATAGAGCTTTATTCAAAAGAAAAACCATAGTAGGACCCTGTGTTGCAGAAATGGTAACTGTGTTGGAATATGCCCATGTAGAGATATCTTATTTTTAACACTTCATTCACTCTTAATTACAGAATGAGGCTCTTCCAAACATGCTACTTCTAGGTAACTATCATCTATGAAGCTCCTCAAGAGAAGGTTGTCAATTTCTTACTCAAAACTCTTCTTAAACATCAACCTTTTGTGAAGAAAGGAGAAGTAAGACTTGCTTAATGAAAAAAAAAACAACAGTATGACTTACAAAAACAATAGACTAAAATCCCAATAGAAACCTAGGACACACTTGACATTTAATTCAAACACAAAATACCAAAACAAAAACAAAACAAAATTCTCAATTCACCAATGCAAAAGCTAAAATCCTAAACTCTACACTTGATGGTCTTATAATAAAAAAATGTTGCAAATTTCAACTCCAGATAACAAAAAACCAATCCCAAAAGTCTCTGCCAATCAAAATCCATTCTTTTGAAAGAATAGTAAATAATAAGACAAATTTGATTTAAATTAGACTTAAAAACCTAACCTCCCCAAGCAAAACCAGATCAAATCTACCCAAATACTTTAATCTCAATAGGTTGTATTGGTTTTCAAAATGGGCGTGGGAGGACAATTATATTTTTGTATCTACTTGGATTGATGGAGGGAACAAAATGTATATTGTATCTTCTTTCAAAATTAAGGAGAATGATTATGTTGTCTTTCCAAGAGGTGAGAGGAAAAAGGAAAGGAGCATGGAAGCATAGGCACATAATTTTTTATATCCTTATTATGTAGTATTAAAATTTATGATAAACATCCACAAAATAGGTAGAGCTAACCTTGAAGTGTCAATAAGGATAACCAACAATAACCAAATGTTGTGAACATCCAAAGTGAGCGAAACACATAAAAGCTAACTTCATAGAAATATGAGATATGTGATCTTTGAAATAATCCTCTACCATTAGCAATCATACATTATGAAGCTTTGGAACATAGAATCCCATGGACTACAACATCATTGAGATCTCCTTGATGCCAAATACATCATAACAAATGATTTTCTACAACATTGATTCAATTGATAGGAAAATATATGGGTTGACACATATTACATGACCAAAAGACAACACAAAATTATTGGTTTACAAACTTATGTGTTGTAGGGCAAGGGAAAATTGGATCCCAAACAAAAGGGCCTCTCCAACATTTTTTTCCAAATTAAGTGGGACAACACTGAGGGGTATGACAACAAACCTCCTTTTTGAATTAAACTAACTTGCCCAAGATAATTTTAGTCATTTGAAAGGAAGAGAGCGAAACCAACATGCAGTATATTTTTCAATTTTCAGAACTATAATGGATTCTTTTCTTTTTCAAAAATCTATAATTTTTTTGTTATTTTTGTTCGTGTCAAAATTTGTGCTTGAACTTGTATCTAGTTACTAAGATTAAAACTCAAAATTATAATATCCTTATGATAGTGAGATCAAACAGTATTTCCATCTCTAATTCAAGATTGTAGCTACTCAAGTGGGGATTATATGTTAGATACCAAACATTAAATAATACTGCTAATTAGTAATAATAGAAATATAGAAGAAAACAAAATAAATAATCAAATTAAACAATGAATTATAAAGGTGTTTATATTCACAAAAAGTATTCACCATGTATAAATAACATAAATAAGAATCAAGTACGCCATCCTATGCATAGATTGAACTATGATTTCAGCTTACCTACCACAGCCTCATCACAATTATTGGATAAATTGTTTATATAGCACTGATTTAAGCTACTGAATCTAACCATACCAATGAGGGATTGTTAATGCAATGTGTTATGCAGGTCAATATTATCACTGATGCAAGCAAAAGGTTGCAGGTTCTGACATCTCCCATAGTGAAAGTGTTTATCTCCTATGGATGTCCTAATTGTTCACAACTTTTGTCCACATGGAATTAGTTATTTAAACCCAATTTTGATTCAGGTAAAGGTGGTTACTAATGAAAACATTAGGTTGCAAGTTATAAGATCTCTCATAGTGAAATTATTGGTCTCCTAAGGCTGATCTAATTGTTCACAACTTTACTTGAACCCGATTTTAATGAAGGTTGATTTTTTTTGTCGATGAAAGCACAAGGTTGAAGATTCTGAAATCTACCATAGTGAAAATGTTTTTGATTGGTTAAGAAGGGAAATGGCCTTGACTCAAAAAATTTAGTACAATATTAGAAGAATAGCAGGTGGAAAGAAACAACAAGAAAATGAAGCCCACCAAACTTCCCCCCTCCCATAAGTAAAAAGCTTAACCAATACCCTTATGATCAAACATAGCAGTTCTATCAGAAGTAGCAAAATAGTTTAACATATCACAAGTAGCATCCCTACCATTTAACCTATAATACCCATTATTATTTAACATAAATTCCATACCAAAACTAGAAGTACTAGCAGCATTACAAACATTAGAGTTCAGGAACCAACAACCATTATCATTTTTATCCTCCCCAAAAAAAGCACCAGAATAAACCATCAATTCCAGAAAAATAGAACAACGAAGCATCATAGTTATGCTTCCTCAATCAGCTTCCAGGTAGTCAACAGGTCCTCAACTGTGTCATCCACTATTTCCTTCAACTCCATCTTCCCAGACAAATCCACACCCTCACTTGTCACTTTTTTCTTTTGTTTCTTTTTAATTTTACCCATACTCGAAACCATAGCCATTATAGCCCTCTTCATGACAGCATTGACCACTGAGCATAAGCTCTTAACTGCCTTTTCCAAAGCTTGGATTTCGCTGTCCTTGTCCTACTCTTGCATCCCTTTCTCTATAACTTGCAGCCTTTCCTCCAATCTATTTATATTACCACCATCCTTGACTTTGCTCTTAATATCTTTTTCAAGAGCATGAATTTTGTTGTCCTCGTCTTTCTCTTGCATCCCTTTTTCTAAAACTTGCAATCTTTCCTCGAATCTTTTAATTCTCTCATTACCACCATCCTCGACATTTTCTTCCTCCTAATCTTTTGTTTCCATCCTCTCTTGGTTATCCATGACATTGTCTTCTTCCTCCTCCCGAGTCACCTCTTGTTGCGACTCCCCTTCCTTGCCTTCATTACCATTTCCACCATCACTTTATGAATCTAAATCTTCCTCCTCATTTGAATCATCATCCAGGCTATCAGGGACCTCCTCTATGGAAGAATCATTATCCTCCATCGCTTTCTTATCTTTTCTTTCGTACGGGATGTGGGTGCTCTTTTCCTTTGGGATCTATGAATTTTTACTACTTTCTTGCCCCTTCGAAGCTGCCATTTCCAGTCTCTTAGACCTTCTACCAACTGGATTTGAGCATTTTGTCTCATTGTGATCAGGTATAGTGATTGTGTCTGCCTCTTCCCTTAGTTCACGAATAATTAGTTTCCTCTTCTTTTAGCCCCCAGATCCATAGAAACATCCCTTCTTTTTTTCTGGTATAACCATTAGCAGATCCTTCCATAGCAAATCATCAGGGTTAGAAGACTTCTTACTAGATTTTTTGGCCAGGGAATCGGGTTGGTCTTCAATAAGCTTAATTTTCATAGATCTTTGGGTTTTCGAGCAATTTGAAGGTTGGGTCTCTTTGCGGAGTCTTGGCCAACACAAATTTGCAAATGACTTATAAGTCCCTAATGTAATGGTGGGTTGGATCCATTCATAAACTCTAACCCAAGAGAATAAAAAGAACAAAAGGTTAATTTTTTCAAGATGCCTTATGTGATTGACAATGGGGAAATGATACCCATGGATGGATTGGAAGCGCCCCTCAAGGGTAAAATACTTCATTACAATGAAACAAACATTATGATATAGGGGTGAAAGCTTAATCCTAGAGTAGCCATTTTGAAATCTTTTGGCTTTTTTCTTTTTCTTCAAAGAACTTCTCAATGTAATCTTGATACTTACCATTACTAACCTTGGCCACCTTTGTTCCCTCGTATGTCAGTCATGTCACCTGTGTAATTAGCTTTGCATCCAATTTAAACTAAATGTTGCTTAGATTAACTTCACCATCTCTCCATGCATTGGAAAACTTGTAGCTTAGTTTTTTGTTAAATCCTTCCATTGCTGCAAAGTATGGGGTGAAACCCAGCCTCTCAAAAAGACCCCAGAGCTCCTCATTTTTGTGAAGCCACTCATATTTGTGGGGTTCAGTTTGTTTCCTAGGGCCTCCCATGGTGTTGTATTGGATATGGTAATTCTTGGGGATGAGAAGGAATTCACTTATGTGTCCTTCGTCATTCTCAACACTAGCGATAGACAATTCTACAAGTTCAATTTTAATAGTGCCTTTGTGGCTACTCATTTGAAATATAAACAGCTTAGGGTTTTTGTTGCAATGTATTAAAGAACTAATGCCTAGGTTATCACCTTTTTAGATATCATCATTATTGAGAATGACAACTCTGCCTCCCTTTATAGTAATGATTACACCTATTTTATTACTTATTTTGTCTTCATTACAAACACGAGTCCATCTATCATTTCAGAGATTGAACTCAAGATTTTTTCTCATGTGAATTATTTCCTTAATTAAACCATTCTTTGGCAAGGTACGATGCTCTACATCCTAGTTTTCCTTTCCATCTTTGGCCTTTCATTTAATTGGGACTTGGAAATCCTCTAACATCATGCTTCCTCCTTTCTCTAGTCAGCTTGCCATCATGCATGCATGGGGTCCACATCTTCACTGGACACCTCGACCCATCACCCTTTTTAATCATTATCATTCTTGTCATCATAACCCCTTATTTGAATATTTCTCCTGCCAAGTCTATCCAGAGAAAGACTTTCTTTAATTTGGTCAAGAAAATTAAAGAAATCCTAGAAATTTAAAATTTCTTGATTAACACTTAGGTTGGCCATAGCATCCACAACCTTATTACCTTCCCTAAAGGAATGGCGTATTTTATAATATTGAATATCTTGTATCATGATTTTACAATCTTCCAACAGATCTTTGATTTCCCATGGGATTTTAGCCATGTTATTAAGATAGTCATGATCAGCTTAGAGTCTCCTTCTATAATCACCTTACTATACCCCCTCTCTCTAAGATAACTAACTCCAGTCCAAACAACATAAGCTTCGGTGAAGTTGTTGGTTCTTGTTCCTAAACACTTGTTGAATATAGCCAAATAGGTACCTTTATCATCCCTAATCACTCCACCAGTAGCAACTCATCCCAGATTCCCTTTTGAGCAACCATCAAAGTTGCATTTCACCCATCTTCGATCTAGGGGAATCCAAACAATATTCTTTCTGATAAGTTGTTTTTCCCAATTTATATTGTTTGTCATGGGAGATCCCCCATTGTTGTTTTATGCTTACCTCTTACTGTGTTGACCCTTTCTTAGCTTGGTTATATGAACAACTTTCCAGGTTTTCTTGAATTTGTATTTTTACAGTCAGACATAGCTCCTTACTACTCCTAGTCGTATCTCTAAACACCTTGTTGTTTCTTTCTTTCCGCAAACCCCAAGCTAGAAATAGGGGAACTTGTACCCATAGATCAATGATAATATTATGAGAGTAAGGAAAAAAACTCCATCCTTCCACAAACATTTGAACATTAGCTAGGAAAACCCAGTCCACCTTCAAAATCTTGAGAAAAAAAGCCTAGACCTCTTGAGCATAAGAACATTGAAAGAACATATATATGATAGTTTCCTCTTGTTCATTACAAAGACCACATCTATTGAATAGATACCAGCCTCTTTTCTTTAGGTTGCCTATAGTAAGGATCTTACCATGTATAACCGTCCACCAAAAATAGTTAATTTTTGGGATTAAATTCTTCCTCCATACCTTGAGCCAGTTAAAAGATCCCAAATTTTGAGTTTGTTGCATCATGGATCCATAGGCATATTTAACAGAGAACCTACCAATAGAATTTTTTGTCTAGATCCATTCATCCTTTCTACTTTTTGAGAAGAGGTTGGGTTTTCTAGTTTGATTCATAAGCAAATCTAAAGCAGCATCCTAGTTTTATTGTCTACTTCCCCTTGGAACAACATTGTTCAGGTAATCTTTTAAGCCTATCCACTTGGGTCTCAACCCTTCCCAAACTAAGTAATTAGATACTTTTTTGCCAATCCCTCTTTTAATTATAATTCTAATTTGTTGGAGGCCCTCAAAAGCCGACAAAGGGGTCTGTGTGGACCAGAAATCATCCCAAAAATTAGTACTTATCCCATTCTCGACCCTCATTTTAGCTCCTCTAGTTAGGATTCCTCTTGTTTTAAGAAGATTATTCCAAAACACTGATCCATATGGAAGCTCCTTCTTCCTGATAAAACAACTAGCTTCCTTATTATTTAGATACTTCGTCCTTAAGATTTGAGCCCAATATTTTTCACCTTCCAAGAGAAACTAGCCCATTTTCACCACTAGGGCTTTATTGAATAATTTTAATCTTCTAATTCCCAACCCCCCTACTTTCTTTGAGGCACAAACCATTTCTTACTTGATGGGTGCCATTATTTTCCTTTCCTCCACCCCTGACCATAAAAATATTCATTGAATTGTTTCAATTCTCCCAGCTATATACATTGGGATATTAAACATAGATAGATAATAGACTGGTATGTTCTGTAGAGAAGCCTTTAAGAGCTAAATTTTTCTTGCCAAGCTTAGCAATTTTCCTTTCCAACCAGCCAATTTTTTTCGGAATTCCTCCCCTATATAGTTCCAATAGTTGTTGTTCGGATTTTGAGAAAATAGAGGTAGGTCAAGGTAGGTAGTTGGTAACTCTGCCTTCTAACACCCCAAGGTCCCTATGACTTTGTTTTTCACAATCAAGCTAGTATTAAAAAAATAGATTTTGCTTTTTTGGTAGTTTATACACTAACTTGATATTTTAGCATATTTATTAAGAATAGATTTACATTGTTTAGCTTCAACAATAGATGCCTCCCCCATAAGAATGGTATCATCAACAAACTGTTGATGTGAGGGAGGGGGTAAGGAAGAAGCAGCACAAAAACCTTTCAGAATTTTATTATTAAGTTGTCTTTGAATGTTGCGGCCTAAAGCTTCAACCACAATGACAAAAAAATATGGATAAAAGGGTCCCCCTATCTCAAACCCCTTCCTGGTGAGAAAAAACCATGATGAATACCTTTAACCAAGACCGAGTACTTCAGAGTAGTGACACAAGTTTTAATCAAATTGAGGAATTTTCCAGTGAAGCTGAATTTTTGTAGAACAACAAACAAAAAATTCTAGGAAACCCTATCATAGGATTTGGAGATGTCTAATTTTAACACCATACTTGGTTTCTTACTATAATCCATAGAGTGCAAGATCTCATGGGTGTAGATTGCAACATCCAAAATTTGTCTTCCTTGAACAAAACCCTTATGATTAATCGCAATCAATTTTCCCATAACCAGTTTCAACATGTTTACTATGATTTTAGAGAAAATATTGTAGGTGGTGTTGCATAAACTTATTGGTCTATAATCATTCATTGAAGTAGCCTTGATGGTTTTGGTAATTAGGGAAAGAAAGGTGGTATTCATCTAATTCAAGAGTCTTCTCAATCTGAAAAAATCCTTAACCACATTAAAGAGGTCTAGAGAGACAATATCCCAGTAGAATTGGAAGAAACTGGGAGGGAATCTGTCTAGTCCTAGTGCTTTAAAAGCTCCAAAAGAGAAAGCAACCTCCTCCACTTCTTTCATGGAAATAGTCTTGGTTAGTTCTTTCAAGTCTTCCTCCGTGATAACTTTGGGTATAACATGCAAAAAATCTTCTAATTCCAAGTTCTCGATCTTTGGGAGCTCAGGATAGTTTGAAAAGAAGGAAAAAAACCTCTATTGCTATTTCTTTTTCATCATCAAGTTGAATGCCATTAGAGGTGGTAAGAGATATAATCTTGTTTCTTCCCCTGTGCTTCAAAGTAGATTGGTGAAAAAACTTAGTGTTTCTAGATCTCCTTCGGACCTTAGCCATTGAATCCTAGATTTTTGTTTCCAATAAAAGTCATCTTTCTTACTTATTTTGTGCCATTGGGCTCTCAGCCCCCTTTCTTTGATGTATATCTCATCATCACAAATTCCTACCTCCATTTGGTCTTGAATTTCCTAGAGAATGATACGCCCTACAATTCTATGGGGAGTTCTTACAGTTGGCATTCATTAGTCTGGTTGGGTAGGAGCACCTGGTTGATTTCCCAGCAAAATAACTTTTTAGTAAATGACTCAACCTATTCAAGTCTTTCTTAGTGGTAAAGATGTTCCAAAAAGTGTATTTGTTCCACCCCTTGACCTTTTCTTTAATTATTTTTAATTTTTGTGTTAGTCTAAACATAGGGGTACTATCACAAGGTAAAGTCCACCATTCCTCAATTAGAGATTTAAAGTTTGGGTGGAGGGACCACATAATTTCATATTTGAAAGGTTATGGCCTTTTAATCACTTCATCATACCATTCCAGAAGTAGTGCATTATGGTTGGACCATATTCTAGGAGAGGTTGAAAGGGAAAGATTTTGCATTATGTTCCAGTTAGAGGAGATCAAATACCTATCCAGTTTGACTTCGATAAGTTGATTGCCCTATCTTCTATTTGACCAAGCAAAGAGAGATCCTGTTAGAGGGATTTCCATTAATCCAACCGAATCAAGAAAGCTTGAGAGGTCAATCATGTTATCCGAGTAATCAATTAAACCTCCTTTTTTTTCCAGATGAGTACAACGGGGAGTTGAAATCTCCTCCAAGCATCCATAGTTCATCTTTGTTATTTTCCATTACTCCTTCCAGTGTATTCCATAGATCTAGCCTATCCAATCTCGAGTTGGGGCCATAGATATTACCCATATTCCAATTGATGGAAGAATCTCCATCTTCCATACTAACTAAGAGACTGTTCCTATTCTTGAATTTCAAATTTCCACCAAAACTTGAAGAGTTCCAACAAGTAGCAATCCCTCTGGAGGCACCTTCCACATCACTAACTTCAAAACTAGATCCCGGCCGAAGCCGCTTCAGGGTTTTCTCAAAACTTTCCTTTTTCATTTTAGTTTCCTGGATCAAAAGGATATCAAGTTTTACCTTAGCTAAGAAAGCCTTTAGCAAATGCTATTTATAGGGGCCATTTAGACCCCTAACATTCCAAGATAGTATCCTCATAAGTTCAAAAAATAGGAGAGCACTACCAGGCTGATATTACCCCAAGTGGGAGGTTGTACTCCCTTATTTCCTTTTTTATTTGTTCCCTACCAAGGAATCAAGGGTTTTCTACTTCCCTACTACCACATCTCTTGTTGTTTCTTTGATTCTTGTTTCCTTTGATTGGGGTCTACCTACTTTGTTATTTCCCCCTACATCTGGTTTTTTTCTTTTTTCATGATTTGGTGTTTATCCATCCTTTTTCATCTTTTCTTTCTAGTGTGTGTTCCTCCCCCAAGTTTAGTTCAGGTGGTTCATGAGTTGGATTCAATAAATTTTCCTTTTGGCTTATAATTTCCCCTTCCTCATGGGGCTCATTTTGCTAATCTCCCTCAGATTTTGGAGATGAAGCAAACCCTATTTCCCATTCCTTTATCTGAGTCCAACATTTTCCCCAAGGAAGGTGGGGTGGATGGTTCCTTGGAAGCCTTTGAAAATAGCCTTTCCATATTTTCTTTTGGATCATCCTTTTTTGGGGTTGGGTCTTCCATATTATTTCCTTGATCAGGGTCCAAGGCTTTTTATGCAAGTAACAATTCTTTATTGGGAGTTGATGTTTCAAATTCCTTTGATAAGTTCATTAGGGTCATATCCTTCAAAGGAGAATTCATTTGTGTTTTGATTTGGTGTATCTTTGGTTGAAGAAGAGATTTGTTGCAAGCATCATATAAATTCCCAAATTCATTACACCCTTGATAGAACACCGTGGCTCTCTCATATTCTAATAGTTGAACCCATTTCCCAAACTTTGATTTTAAAGTAACAAAAGTGGGTAGAACTGTGTTAACCTCCACATTCACACATATTCTTGCATAAAACAATATATATTTAAGAAGAGTAACTTTTTCAATAGTGACCAAAGAACCAAAGGAGTCTGTGATCCCCTTAAAAACCTTCTAATGCCAAAACTCTAGTGGCAGCCCAGGGAACCTAACCCAGGTAGGAGCAACTTTCCCTAGATCAACAAAGGCATCAAACCCTAGTTTCCACTTGCATAAAGAAAAAATATTTTTAAAACTTCTATCAAAGGCTCACGGTCCCCCCATGAGAACCTTTTGTTGGTTTATGGAGCCTAATCAGACTCGAAGGTTAAATTTTCCCCACATTTATCGGTGTGGTTTCCCCCCAAATTATTTAACGAGGTCAAGGGGTAGCGCCACTTGTAGGGTCCAGGGGCAACATAACCGACATAAGTCTTGATCAAATGCTAAGGGTTTGGGTTTTTGCTGACATTGTATTGTAGCATTTGCAACAATATTGAGTTGCAAGGATTACTAGTTGTAATCAGTTCAATTTACTAGATAATAATATTGGACTCTCTGTTGGTGGACGTAGCCCAAGTTTGGGTGAACCACGTTAAATATTGTCTCTTGTTGTTATTATTTATGTATTTTTCATTCCTCTGTTTAATCTTTATTTACATGTAAATGATATTTTTTGCATACAATTCCTAACACTTTTAACATATCCTCAAGGATAACAAAGGTAAACAAAAAAGGACCCTTGGGCATGGCACTTATAGAAATGTTGTATTTGAGTTTCCAAGTGTCAGAGGCCCATTTCCGTACCTGGTCTATATTGGGTCGTCCAACAAAGAATTTCCCCACCAAAGATAGCTTCAAGCCCTCCAAAGTGTTGTTCAAGATTGCATCTAAGACGTCCACTTCGTCCCCCACAATGATACAAAAAGTTGACACGGACTTCTAAGGTGTCTTAGTTGAGATTTGACCTCCTACAAGATTTTCCACATAGGAGGCCACTTGGTCAGTAGAGCACAAACTATCCTTGCCCCCAAGAAAAAAATAGGGTTGTTCAAATCCCCAGGTGATGGAATATGAGAAGTGCAAGGTGATTTTTTGGTCCTCCCAGTTGGAGAAACCACACTATTCTGGGAAAGAGAAGGCTGCTTTGGTGGGGGAGCCCCAATGGGCCCCCTCAAAGCTAATTCATTGAGCTACAAAGGAGAAAAAATTCAAAAAAGTAGAGCGTGTGCAGAGCAGAAGGAAATGTATTGTTACAACTGAAACTATCTTTGGTTTTTGAGTTACAATATTGTTTACCCTTGCTAAGAGAAAAAGAGAAAAAAGAAAGAATTTAGTGAAAATTTTAGTCTCCTAAGGCTATGCTCATAGTTAAGAGATTTTATCCACATGTAATGCCATTTATTTAAACCTGATATTAATGCTTGTATTAAATAGCCAAATAAGAAAGTGAATCTCAACTACCTTTTATTTCTTTTAGCGCTATTTAATGCATCATCCCAAAACCATTCAATATCTTTGTCATCGAGATTTCTTGCAAACTATCCAAGTCTAGTAATAAATAAGACAAAAATCAATAATATATTTCTACTAGAATTTACTCATACATGAATATCAATGCTTACCTAAGAGGAAGACGAGGTTGTCCCAATTTCTTTTTAATCTACAAATCCAAGAGCAACTAAAATTGTCAAGCAAAAAGATACTAGTAATTAGCTTTAAAAAAAATCAATTCATTTTCTTGCACGTTAACATTGCAATCATGGATTTCAAATTCCTTAAAAAATTAAGTTTTCAATAATGTCACCATGGGATCTTGCATAACCTGTGTAGTTCTCTCCCATATTGGGGAACAGTCTCTATATTTCATTAGAAAAAAAATTGATCCCTGGAACTTGTAATTTCAATGTGTAATATATAGAAAATGAGCCATAGCCAAATCTCTTTGAATTACCTGGCTTGTGCTTTTTGCCCTTGTTCCAAGGTACCTTTCTTTTATTTGCAAGACTAGTTTTCTTTCTCCTTGTACTCTCCCTATATTCTTGTGTTGCAACATCTTCAAATAATAACTAACAGATCTAATTTAATCGTTGCATTTTGACGAGGGAGCAAACCCAAGACACATAATAATACTCACCAAATAGAGAATAATATTTAATTCAAAAATATGGAACTCTTACATGCAGAGGATCTCAAATCCTCGAGCTCTGTATTACATGCAAATTACAAACTTACAGAAAATTACCCAAATTCCCCTTTCGCAGCATGCAAACTCTTTTCCCCAAAAAGCTACCCAAAAATAAGAAACTAGCCCATAAATAGCCCCTTTTCAGTTTGGAGCCAAAAAGAACATTCGAGTTATGAGTTTTGGCAGTTTGGTGCCAAAAATTACAATTTGAAATTCAAATTTAAATTCACATTCGAAATTAGCACATTTATAAAATATGCACCAACTTCCGGAAGCCATAACTTTTAATCCGACCGTCAGATCTTCAATGATAATACCTTTTCGGAAAGCTCTTGAAAAGAAGATTTTCCAAAAAAGTAGGGCCTATGGCATCTACCTTGATGTTTCCGCAAATTTTTAGGTCCATCTGGGACCATTTAGTGCCTCAAACTGAGCTTGGAAGGTTTTTTAGGGCAAAAAGCAGAAACTGGAACTTGAATAACTTTCAAACTGTAGTACCCCTCCATTTATGCTTATGTTTTCTGCTGATATGTTTTCACACTGTTAGACTTTATTACTTGGTTTGGATATTTTGATCACTGGTTTTGAGCAACAGTGGATTTACTCTGTGACATGATGATACATTGTACTGCGATATTTGATTTCTGATATGCTTTGAGATAGCGTAGAAGTTTATTTTTTAGTTGATTATTGCTATGTATATGTTTTGATGGACTAACTTTTATTTAATTCGTCAGTCTGATGTGACGTGTATTGGTGTGGAGAACAGAATCGCATCACTCACTTGCGAGTGCCTTGTGATGTCCGTGATTTTCTCTACACGGCGTGCCTGTACAATGGTTTATATATATATGCATGTTATTGCTTGGTTGCAGGATTGCAGGTACATGACACCGACTCCACTTGGTTACTCAGGTCTGAGCGTGTCAAGACTCAACGGATATGTTGATTGGGAGGTAGTAGTCTAGTTCATCCTAGCCTAGTCTATAACTCGATCACAGTACATCATTTGTTTTAGTTCTGAGTCATAGGTTGTCTTGTACTTTTCTTTTTGGATTAATTGCTTGAAAGGAAAAATGTCAAATTTAATAATAGTTTATTATGTTTTAAATTATTGTTATTTAAATTAATTTTTAAATGTTGAAGAAATTAGTTTCGCATGTTATTTAATTAATTAATTAGTTTGTTTGGTTAAATGGTTTGATCTTAAAAGATTAAATTTATTTAATTAAATAAATTAATTAATTAAATTAAATTGTTTTAAAATTGTGTGTGAATAGATTCAATATTTAAATTAAATAATTTGTGGAAATGGTATTTTTGGTTATTAAATAAATTTTTGCATTGGAAATTGTAAATTTAAAATAAATTAATTAAATGCATGCAATTTGAAAAGAAATGATTGTCGAGAAGTGGTTAATAGATATTTTGCACTTCTCAACATGTGTGCTAGTGCAATTATGATTTTTGGTTGAGGAAATTGGTTCACGGAGGTTATTTTGGATCTGGAGAAAAACATAGGGGTTATTCAATTTCTTCACAAGGGAAAAAAAATATCTGAGCTTTTGCAAAACTTTATGTTTATGTTATTTTGGAAATACTGTATACTTGTGAAAGATCCCTTTGGTGGGAAATTCTTCGTGTTGGTTATAGCTTTCCTGTGGATTTGGGGTTTTCTTTGGAGAAGCTTTTGGGAGTTGTACGCTACAGGCAAGAGGTTTTCTTCTACAGGCAGCTTTCTAATAACAGGTATTTTTCTTGTAAATTTCATTTTATTTGTTTTGAAAAGGAATGTCTGAGAAAGGAAAGCTTCTTGTTATTAAATTTTTGTATTTCTCGGAAAAGATTATTACTGTCCATTCTCTGTTAAGTTTTATTGAATTTTTAAAAAAAATACTTCTGTAGCTCTCTCTTTGTGGAATAGTTTGAGAAAGTTTTTGTGAGGGAAATCATTGTTTAAAAAGGAAATCTAAACCTCAGGAAACAAATTAGGTTTTGATTAAATATGTTGTGCGTATTTTCCTTTGAAATCCCTGTTGAAATTTTTGTAATTTCCCCAATTTTCCGCATGAAAACCCCGAAGAAAATTTTACAGTTTCCCTGAAGAAATTTTAGTATATTTTATTCTGAAATCCTGTGAAAATTATATATATATATATATAATATATATATATATGTACATATATTTTATACATATATGTTTCATATATAAATTGGATTGTTAAAGAATCTATTTATTTCCATGTTCGTCGCCGTACAGGCGCATTAGGAAATTTTATTTAAAAGTTCACAGTTTTCCGTTCGCTGTACGAGCGAGTTTTAATAAAAAAAAATTAAATGTATTTTGGGGAGGGCTGAAACCCTCCGCTCACCCCTTACGGGTGGGCGCAACCACCCTAGCTGCACCCAGCAGCCACCATGGCTGCTGGGCGCAGCCCTGGTGCGGACTGCATCCTCTGCAAAAGGGAGGCCGCGGCCAGTGCGCCGACTGTATAGTGTTAAACCTTTATTAAAATTTCATGTTACATTTGCTAAATGGTACAATTTCGGTTTATGTTTAAAATCCGATTTTAATTTAATGTTTATTAATATATAATATTTATATTTATATTTATATATATATATATGAATATGAATATATTTATATATATATTTGTAAGAATAAATAAATATAATTATATATTTATAATTATACTTATTAAGTGAGGAAAAATTATTTGTGGTATTTTTAAATCATAATGCATGTGAAAATTAAGATTGAGAAATTATAGAATATAACATATAGTGAATTTGAGAAAATCAAAAAAAAAAAAAAAGATTAAATGAAACAGTTATTTTTATTGATTTTAAAATAGATCTTTTATTAAGTTGATTTATAAACATGTTGTTTTCAAACTGATGCATGTGGATTTAGTATATCCGAACAATAGACATTTATTCTTCTTGATTTGCTTTTAATCGTGTTTCTTTTTGGGAAAATTGGGAAAGTCTTAGTTGTATAAGTCTTCCAGAAAGATCTGTATAGTAAGGGTGTATTATTGTTCAAATGTATTTCATGAGTTGACTTGGGTTGTGTACGAGTTAGAATATGGTGTTTTGTTATCTGGTTTATGATAAAAGTTTTTAATGACCTTTGTGTGTGTCATTTGTTATAAAGTGATTGAATTTTTGTGCACTTTGTAAATCCTAGTTAGGAAAACTTAGATTTCTTTGTTATGTTTAGGGGAGTGGCTTTTTTGTAAGGGCTGACACACAAAGTGGTGTCAGGGTAACTTACAAAGAGTTAGTAAGACAGTGATAACTAAATAACACAGTAGTTAGAATTAAAACTCTTAACAAGATGTTTATGCCTCACTTATTGACTCTTGAGCTAGTTCAGTCTTGAGTATAAGATGAGAAGGCCTGGAATGGAAAATCGGTGTCTTGTCTCTTTGAGAGACATTCGATTCCACAATAGTATGCAATAGGGGCCGGGTTTCGTAAGAGGTTACCAAGGTAACCCAAGTTGGGGGCCGGAACCTAGGAAGAAAGACCAGGGTAACCTTTGCAATATTGTGATGACACTCCACCTAAAATAACAGTTAACCTTGTGTATGTAGTACATTCAATTGTCTAAAATCTGGAAGCAATGTAACCATCAGTTAGTTATGTACTTGTGTCTAGGGTTAGTAGATTATGTCTAGGTAACCATATTACTATCTCCTAGCATGGGGGGTGGACCTACGGGTACCACATGGTTGGGTGGAACGTGCACCTTACTCCGTTGGGTCCCCAGTCTGTGATCATGGCATCGAGAGCTTCATGGATGGAGAGCTCGCACTTGGAAACTTATATGTACATCTTCTTTGTAAATTGTAAATCTTGTATTTGAAAACATCCCTCAATTGTATATGAGGTGAACAATGTAAATGTAATTGTAATTATTATTGAACTACCTCATCAGATGGATGAGTATTGTATTATTTTATCAAATGCAATGTAAGAAACAAGTTTTTACTTTATGTTATCTTGAATGGAAAATTTCAAATGAAATGCAATGTTTATTTTTATGTTAATGTTAATTAATATGTGCAATGCGAAATACTAAAGTCGTCTATGGAAACTCAAAGTAGTGTAATGTCGCATAACTTAACGAATGTATGCAACTAATTAACTTAATATTTTTACTTTAAAAAAAAAAATTTATTTCACCTTTATACACAATTGCAACATTCCTTAGGTTATTATGACGGGGCATTACAGATTGGTATCAGAGCCAAGGTTACAAACACTGGACGCTCTGGGTAATGGCGAGCCCATTAGGTTGACCTAGTACGTAGTGTCGCAACTGTTAGCCTTGGTTGAATAGTATCTAAGACTCGTTATTGTTATGTGTAGGAACATGCCTAGGCGAGGAGGAAGAGGTTGTGGTAGAGGTCGAGGTGGAGGCCGAGGGCCAATCCCTCAGGTTACTCCCCCTCTGAGCCCTCATCACAGTGATCAGGCAGAGTAGTTGGATCAGAGGAATGAGGGATAGAATCCTGAACAGTCAGGAGTAGAGGGTTCACAGATACGTCCTTTATTAGAGGAGGTCCTAGCTCAACTTGGACCTAGACAGGAGGTTGAGCAGGAGGTTGTTAGAGAGAGATAGATCTCCTAGGAGAGTAGATGATACATTGCATCAAGATGCTATTATTGCAGGACACATGAGTGATTTACTGAGGGCATGCCCTCCTACCTTTGATGGTACAGGAGGTGGATTAGAGGCTAAGACCTGGCTACTGGATTTGGGTAGATGCTTCGCCATGCACCCATACGGTAGCAATACCCGTGCGAGATGCGCTATCATGCATCTGAGAGGATTCGCCTCTACTTGGTGGTGCCTAGAGGAGCAGAAGCTCCACTTAGATATTGGGTTAGTGTCTTGGGAGATGTTTCTCGAGAGGTTTAGAGCACGGTTCCTATCAGAACACTGGAGGCAGTGACGGGATGACGAGTTCCATGATCTATGTCAGTTGGCTCTTTCTGTTGAGCAATATGAACATAGATTCTATGAACTCAAGCAGTATGTTGGTATTGGCAATGATGAGCCTATGCTAGTACAACACTTCATTAGGGGTTGAAACGCCCGCATTAGTGGTGGTGTCCGAGTCTTTGAGCCAAAGACTATGGAAATTGCAGTGGAGAAGGCTCGCATAGTAGAAGAGAATCTTGTTATGGCGTTAGGTGGTCACACAGGAGTGAAAATTGGTAGTGCTCTTGCAGCAGGTTTTAGTCCACGGGGTGGACAGGCACAGATAGGAGGTTCCTCTAGGAACCAACAGACACCCACAAAGGGTGGGCAGCAACAACAACAACGTACACCTCAAAAGAATAATAATCCAATACCACAGCAAGGTAATAGTCCTCAAATAGGAAAGGGTTGCAACTGGTGGCGCAACAAGTGCAATAGGCAGGATCAGCCTGCGCAGAGTGCTCAGTCTACTGTGAGTAGAGGTAGTTTCCAGCAATCCAATGCACCTTCGAGTGGCAGAGGATTCGGTAGAGGCACAGGTTGTTACTCATGTGGACAGCAGGGACACATAGCTAGGTAGTGTCCGATGAGAGGTTCTACTAGTTTTGGGCCTCGACCTACAGTTTTAGAGCCTACAGTGGGTGATGCAGGATGATCACA
Organism: Sequoia sempervirens; assembly: GCA_007258455.2. Lineage (NCBI taxonomy): Eukaryota > Viridiplantae > Streptophyta > Pinopsida > Cupressales > Cupressaceae > Sequoia > Sequoia sempervirens. Next base: position 253,276,703 of record VDFB02075321.1, on the reverse strand, counting down.
TACAGTATATGTTGTGGTTAATGACCTCCAAGCCGATCACCAGAACACAGTGGTCGAGACTTTAGGTAAGTTACATGGTGTTAGTGTTTCCATTCTTTTTGATTTTGGAGCTACCGACTCCTTTATTTCACCGACCATCATTGACTGATGTGGTCTTGTGGCAGTAAAGCAAGGTGGTAAGTGGCAAGTTGAATTCACCTCAGGGGTGAAAGTAGTAGTAGAAAATTTAGTACATAATTGTGAACTTAAAATTGGTACGTTAACTACCTTAGTAGATTTATATGTTACACCTTTAGGATCATATGACATAGTACTAGGTATGGATTGGTTAGCTTCTTATCATGCTGTGATTGACTGTCGGCTTAGGACAGTTAGTTGCATTAATGATTTAGGTGTGAAAGTGGAAATCATAGGTGTGCAAAGACCTATCTCTTTGCGGATGATATCTGCTATGCAATTAAAGAGATGTCTTCATCAGGGATGTCAATTGTTTGCAACAACAGTTACTGATTTAGAAGAAGGTGAGAGTCAAGAGGTATCTCTTGATGATCATCCTATTCTTAGGGAATTCGCTGATGTGTTTCCCGATGACATACCAGGAATGCCACCGAAGAGGGATATTGACTTTAGAGTTGACCTAGTTCCTGAAGCTGAGCCTATATCTAGAGCTCCTTATAGAATGACGACTCAGGAGTTAGAGGAACTTCATATCCAGTTAGAGGAACTATTAGAAAAGGGTTTCATTCATCCTAGTGTTTCCCCTTGGGGAGCACCTATTATCTTCGTAAAGAAGAAGGACGGATCTCTTAGGCTGTGCATTGACTATCGTCAATTGAACAAGGTTACGATTAAGAATCGTTATCCTTTGCCTAGAATCGATGATCTTTTCGATCAAATTAAGGGAGCAAATGTGTTCTCTAAAATTGATTTGAAATCTAGCTATCATCAATTGCGAATAGCTGAAGTAGGCATTCATAAAACTGCTTTTTGAACTCGTTATGGGCACTATGAATTCACAGTAGTACCATTTGGGTTAACGAACGCACCATCAGTATTCATGAGTTTAATGAATGGTGTTTTTCGTACATACCTTGATCGCTTTGTCCTGGTATTTCTTGATGATATTTTGATTTATTCAAGAAATATGAAGGAACATGAAGAACATTTGAGACAGGTATTGCAATGTTTAAGGGAAAATCAATTGTATGCGAACCTGAAGAAGTGTGACTTCTTTCAAACTGAGATAAAATATCTTGGACATGTGATATCTGGAAAAGGTATTGCTGTGGATCCTTCAAAGATTCAAGCTATTGTAGATTGGCCTGCGCCTACTAATGTAGGTGAAGTCTCTTAGTTTTATGGGTCTAGCTGGTTACTATAGGAAGTTTGTAGAGGGATTTTCTAGAATCGGGCATCCTATTACTTCTCTTCAAAGGAAAGGGAAGAAGTTTGTTTGGACAGAGTAGTGTCAGTTGGCTTTTCAGACACTTAAAGAAAAGTTAACTAATGCGCCTATACCGATTGTTCCTGATCCTACTAAGGATTTTGTAGTATGCACGGATGCATCCTTAGAGGGTTTGGAAGCAGTTTTGATGCAATATGGGTGTGTCATTGCTTATGAGTCTCACAAACTTAAAGATCACGAATTAAACTATCCCACTCATGACCTAGAACTAGCTGCAGTAGTGCATGCATTAGTTCGATGGAGGCATTTCTTATTAGGTCATCATTTTGAACTCCATACTAATCACTGTAGTTTGCAATACATTTTTACGCAACCTAACTTGAATGCTAGGCAGAGACGGTGGATGGAGTTCTTGTGTGAGTATGATTTTGAAGTGAGATATGTTCAAGGAAAAGAGAACGTAGTGGCTGATGCTCTTAGTCGTTGTCGACATGAGATCTCTGCTACTACTCTTGAGGTAGATTTGAGAGGTCAAATATTAGCAACACTTCCTACTGATAGATTGTATCAGGAAGTAAGGATGGAAATTGAATCTGGTAGACCTTTAGAAGGTCGATTTGCAGGGTATGTCCTAGAATCGGATGGTATATTACGGCATTTAGGTCGTATTTATGTACCACATTTTGAGGGTCTTCGTACATTAATTATGACTGAAGCTCATTGAGCTCCATACTCAGCTCATCCAGGTGTCAAGAAAATGCATGCTGATCTTCGGCAATTGTATTTCTGGCCTGGTATGAAACATGATATTGCTGACTATGTATCGAGATGTCTTGAATGCCAGTGAGTTAAAGCTGAGCATCAACATCCCGCTGAATTATTGCAGCCACATCTCATTCCTGAATGGAAATGGGATATTATATCCGTTGACTTTATTATAGGGTTACCTACGTCATCACGTCGACATGATGCCATTATGGTAACTATTGACCATTTGACTAAAGTAGCTCACTTTTCACTAGTACGATCATCATACAATGCTTCATCCGTAGCTAGGATATTCATGGAGGACATCGTTAGATTACATGGGATTCCTTGTAGGATTATTTCCGATAGAGAACCCGTTTTCACTTCAGCCCTATGGACTTCATTACAACATGCTCTAGGTACACAACTGAACTTTAGTTTAGCGTATCATCCTCAAACTGATGGACAAACAGAAAGAGTTAATCAAATATTAGAGGATATGCTTAGGATGTACGTAATGGACCAACAGTCTCGTTGGGAGGATTATCTATACTTAGTAGAATTCGCATATAATAACGGATATCAGAGTTCCATAGGTATGCCACCATTTCATGCATTGTACGGTCATCCTTGTCGAACTCCACTAAGTTGGGATCGACTAGAGGATAGAGTGTTACTTGGACCTGAGATGCTTCGAGACATGGAGCAACAGGTTGACTGTATTAGAGAACATTTGATAGCAGCTCAGGATAGGCAAAAGAAATATGCCGATGCGCATAGGATAGACCAACAGTTTGTTGTTGGTGATAGAGTGTTTCTTAGAGTGCAACCGCAAAAGAGTCCAATCCGTTATGGAAAAGGCTCTAAGCTTGCGCCTCGTTTCGTTGGGCCATTCAAGATTTTAGAGAGAATTGGTCCTGTGGCATATCGACTTGCCTTACCACCTAGTTTGTCACGTATTCATGATGTTTTCATGTATCAGTTCTTAGACCATATCATCCCGACATTTCTCATGTACTTGATTGGAATGCGTTACAGGTAGAGGACGAGCAGTTGGCTTTGGGGCCCGTGGCCATTCTACAGCGCCGAACGCTCGGTCTCAGGGGTCGAGATGTTGATCAGGTGAGGGTCCAATGGGATCCTAAACATGAGGCTTCTACTACTTGGGAGGATGCGACACGCATGAGGGAACTTTATCCTTATCTGTTCGCAGGCTTTCAGGAGCAAGCCTAATCCTAGGGGGGGAGGATGTAGTACCCCTCCATTTATGCTTATATTTTCTGTTGATATGTTTTCACACTGTTAGACTTTGTTACTTGGTTTGGATATTTTGATCGCTAGTTTTGAGCGACAGTGGATTTACTCTGTGACATGATGATACATTGTACTGCGATATTTGATTTCTGCTATGCTTTGAGATAAAGTAGAAGTTTATTTTCAGTTCATTATTGCTATGTATATGTTTTGATGGACTAACTTTTATTTAATTTGTCA